>VYZW01003543.1:17359-61455 GCA_013401315.1 Balaeniceps rex | reverse complement strand
TGTAAAAAAAAAAAAAAAAAAAGAGTAATTTTTAAAACTTCCATAATGCACAGTAGCTTTGGCCATTATTTTTCACTGCAAAACAAACGTAACAAGGGGTAAGCAATCATCCTCGGAAAATGCTGTGGCGCTTTTTCAGCTGTTTACAATGCAAGTTCCTTGCGTTTCATTCATTTCACGAATGAAAAAAACAAGAAAACAGAGCAAAGGGTGCTCTTACCTTTTGCGAAGTGCTCTGAAATCACCAGATGAGAAGTGTGGAGTATTGTTGCAACAGGGAACTTCTAATCCAATGTGTGTCATGTTTCAGTATGCTTCTTGCTTGTAAAGAGGTCTGTTTACAAGGCATTGTAAACTGTGTTTACCATGGAGCGGATTACTGTGCCTCTGCACTTAAATGATCTTATTTTTGTATGCACTTAATAAATGGGGCCCTGGAAGGGCATATCTTGTTGCATTTCTGTTTTCGTTCCTGTCCCTGCCAGTTCAGGAGCGGGCAAGTGGGCCTTGGGGGCTGAAGCAAATTAGCTCTACTTCAATATTCCAAGTATGGAAGTATGGACACGTCACAGAAGATGCTGATCATCTTCCAGGGTACTGCTGTAATTTCAGAGCAGTATGCTGCCAGTCTCCCAGCTATGCAGACCCATTCACTGCTTATTATCTTTCATGAATAGAGCATCAGGCTCTGTTTTGGTTTTTGTTTTGCAGTTAGGACCTAGTAATTTGGAAACCTTATTGGACATGCAGTTGCAGCTCACTTCCTAAGATCTGCAGCTGAGAGAGTGAGTAGAAAACACTTGATTTTCAGCAAGTATTGTTCAGTGATTAATGCATCTTATTTGAATGACACATACATACCAACAGCAAAATGCTGGATCAAGGTGCATTTTATTTTCTTTTTAACCAGATTGATAGCTTGTCTCTCACTTCGAATTAGTTGGCTCCTCTTTAATGCTGCTTGCATGCAATCTTGAGGCTGATAATAGGCAAACCTCAGAATTTAAGCTGTTGGGTTTTGGTTTGGTTATTTATCCAAATTCTTTGGCTGTTTAGAATTTGGAGGGAGTCTTTACCCTGGAAGATGTTACTTTGTAGACTTTTTGTTCATCATCAAGCTGACAGTGCTATGAAAACAGCTGCAAATAGCACAAGCAGCAGCGGAAGCAAGGGGTTGTTTGAAAGAAATGGGCGGGAGGTAGTTACCTGAATCTTACCCAATACAAATTTTGAGGACAAAATTTCAGCAAGTAGAGTATACTGAGGAAAGGAAAGAGATTGTTTTGGAAGTAAGATGACTTGGTTGTCAGCGTCAGGTTGTGTTTTGCAGTGCTTTCACATGGACTGCATCTGCATGCCAGTAGGTTAGAGCATCTCTCGGTGTAGAAGGATGGTGTGGTTTTGGGAGTCTCCCTCCTTGGAAGGCTTGTAGTATAAGCCACAAAATTCACATGACATTTCCTGGAGGGGAAAAAAAAGTTTGAGACTGAATTTTATTGGTTTGTAAGGTTATTTTTAATTGGTTTCTCCTCAGCAGAAGGGAACTGAACCCTGATTTCTGCTATCTTCCAGGAGCCACCTGTATGCAGTATCTATGCAATAAGGTGGGGAACATCCCCCAGCATAGCTGGGGAGTTGCACCCCGTTGAGTGCTTGAGACTGTTCGCCCCTCAGTGCAACTGTTCTGAGCTGTTAGCAGATGTCAGGCAGATGCTGCTCCACAACCACAAAGTCCAGAGACTTACCTTTACATAGGGATCTCAGGGTTCGGTTTAATTGCAGGTGAGTCACTAACCACAGACCTAAGCATGTGGTCTTCAAGCTCTACTCCAGATACTGAGATAAGAGCTGTCTCTTCAGGTAAGAACTGTCTCCTCAACTCCCTGCCCTCTCCCAAGTAAGGAGATGGGTGTTACCTCAGATTCAGCTCACTTCTTTTTCTCCTAATTTAGGCATCTCAGATAAATGCTTGTGTTTTGGTAGGGTGAATCCAGGCAATAGTGCTCTTCTTTGTAATTTATCCCTGCCTATGTAAGTGAATTCCTGTCTGTAGGAAGTGCCTTCCTGCATAAAGGGTCAGTGTTGCGGCTGTTCTGCTAGTGCTCTTGAGTACTTTTTTGCCTTTTTTTTTTTTTAAAAAGTTGCCTGAGCCATTTCCACAAAGGCAAATGATGATCATCAGACTTGTAATTGCTTATCCTGGAAATCGGGAAATTTCTGGATGAACTTTGCACTAACTGTGGTCTTGTTTCTTTTGGTCTCTGTGGATCTCTTCATAGACCCAAAGTTGGACACCAGATTCTGTGGAGTGGAAGCTTGTGAAGTTGCATTGTTTTTTATTCTCTTCTTTGAAGATATTAGTTTAGGCTCCTGTACTAATTTCTTGGTGGGAGTAGGAAGGGAAAGGAAAGGAAGGGGGCATTACTTAAAACTCTGAAAGAGTTTTCTTTTCTAAAAACAGATACTTTCTAAGATTTGTTTATTAAAAACAAATAAAACTCTTTGGGGATAATTTAAGTGGGTACGATATAATTACAAGAGTTGGAACTGGGTTACAACTCTATTTACAAGAGTCTTAGGGAGTTTCTCATGGACACAGTGAGACTGTTACAACTACATCATGGCTAAAAGAAACTACCACCATAAAAAACTTTGTAGTTTCTTAACAGGTTCTAACAGGAAGGCGAGTAATCATCAGAAGCTTGTTGCAGTTCCCACAGCCCTGGTATGTTTACATCCAGGTCTTCTCTTCAGATACTGGCACAGCCTGTCTTTTTCGTTCTTATTTGAGTTACTGCACTTCCACCTGTGAATTACTTTCTCAGCAGAAACTGAGCTTTTTTGTGTAAGGCTGAGCACCAGAGTGAGTCTTGCCTCAGTGCATTTCTGCACACAAGGTAGAGATCTTCATGCTTACCATAGAATCATAGAATGGCTTGGGTTGGAAGGGACCTTTAAAGGTGACCTAATCCAAACCCCCCTGCCATAAGCAGGGACATCTTCAACTAGATCAGGTTGCTCAGCCCCGTCCAACTTCACCTTGAATGTTTCAAGGGATGGGGGATCTACCACTGCTCTGGGAAACCAGTTCCAGTGTTTCACCACCCTCATCGTAAAACATGTCTTCATTATATCTAGTCTCTTTTAGTTTAAAACCATTATCCCTAGTCGCAGTGGCGCTCAAAGTGCAGTGCCAGCTGGAGAAATGTCGAAGTAGGTTTTTCTTTCCATCCCAATGGTTTTGTCTCATACTAGCTCAGTTTAGGCATTAAAAAATAAAAATATTGGGCTGGAGCCTGGCCTCTGAAAGTCAAGGTGAATTTTCTGGGTTGTACAGTGAAACCCAGTTGTAAAGATTTGGCAGCTTTGCTGGTTCTGTGTTGCATCTAGCTACTTGTGAGCATTGAAGAAGGAGAGCAGTGGGACTGTGGAAGGTGGATTGCATGTGCAGTCCTCTAAAGGGCTCTTCTGTAGCGGTGGCTTGATATGCAAGTCTGAAGCAATTAGGATTTCTTCTCTTCTGGCTCTCTTTGCACTGGAGGTCACCAGTGGCAAACATTCATTTGGATGTTTCTACCTCCAACCCATTGTTTATGTTTGGACTAAAGCCAGCCTCCTAGAATGGCTTCACTTCTTTTGCTTTTGAGGCCACAAATGGTGGCAAATCTATTTCATTTCATGGTGTAGTGTTGCAATAGTTAATAGCGAGTATGTTGGATGAGTGTCGTGGTTTAGCCCCAGTCGGCAACCAAGCACCACGCAGCCGCTCGCTCACCCTCCCCCTCCCCGGTGGGATGGGGGAGAGAATCGGAAGGGCAAGAGTAAGAAAACCCATGGGTTGAGATAAGAACAGTTTAATAATTGAAATAAAAATAATAATAATAATAATAATAATAATAGTAATAATAATAATAACAATAGTAATTGTAATGAAAAGGAGAACGAGAGAGACAAACAAAACCCAGGGAAAAGAAAACAAGTGATGCAACCGCTCACCACCCACCGACCGACACGCAGCCAGTCCCCGAGCGGCGATTGCTCCCCCCGGCCAACTCCCCGCAGTTTATATACTGAGCATGACGTCATATGGTATGGAATAGCCCCTTGGTCAGTTTGGATCAACTATCCTGGCTGTTCCCCCTCCCAGTTCCCTGTGCACCTGGCAGAGCATGGGAAGCTGAAAAAGAAAGTCCTTGACTGGTGTAAGCTCTACTTAGCAACAACCAAAACATCAGTGTGTTATCAGCATTCTTCTTACACTAAATCCAAAACACAGCACTATGCTAGCTACTAGGAAGAAAATTAACTCTCTCCCAGCTGAAACCAGGACAATGAGGAAATGCAATACCTTTGAAAGTTTGCTTGCAGAATTCACAATATAACAATAAATGGGGTCCTACCAAGTAATCTAGAAGACATCTGCCAAGGGACTGCCAAAATAAACATTCCGCTGCTGTGAAGCATAGCACATCTGACGCACATGGGGTTTCAACCTGTTGCATGGCCTCTTTCTCAATAAAACACAGGAACATCCTGGAATTAAATTTAGATTAGATTAATTCTAAATGCCACCTCACTCTTATTTAATTGCCTGTATTAGAAGTATGTTGTTCTAGACAGCAGAGAAGAATGGAAATAATGGAATATTAAAACATTCAAAGGAATAATAGAAATTAAGAACTTTTTGACTGAAAATGTGAGTTTGCAATATGCCATGTGGTGTCCAGAGAATTGGGGAGCATATGCAGAAATCTTAAGCGTGACTTTTAAAACAGCTAATGCATGTAGTCAGAAAACACCCAGGGAGCTCTGGAAACAGAGGTATCGTGGAGTTGGTTTCTCTGGATTTGTCCGGTGGCTCCTTATTTCTGGTATCAAAAAAAGAAACCTGAGCCCTGCCTTACTGAAGCATTTCTAAGGGCTTCACTGTGTGTTCTCTGTTATGCGGTAAAGGCAAGTTCATATTGCAGCATCTCCCCTGACCAGGGCAACTAGTTGTCTCCTTTCCATGGCCTCTAAGTCTCATGAAACTTAATTACCTTTGTTGTGCTTGGCTGAAGTTGGCCCATGGGTTTAAAAACAAATGCTTTCATCTTGCACAAAGTATGGGCTCGTAAGTTTGTGCTTTTCTAGAAGAAACCAGGCTAAACAACAGCAAAGCCTAGAGCTGTAATGATTCCTATCTTCTAGAAGGCTTAAGTAGTTCAGGGTTAGGACTCTGCTTTCACTTTCTGGTTTTGCTGAATAGCTAGTTATTGTGGGCAAAGCTGGTCTTTGCTCTACATTTTGGGCCGACTTCCTTGTAGTTTCATGTCCTTGGACCTTGTCTTTCTGTGCTGCTGCTAGGCTGGATAATGTATTTAGAGCAGTCCTGCCTTGGCTGAGAGATGCCAGCAGGTTGTGCTGCTGGGCAGCTCTTCTGGAGCTTCCCTGTTCAGCCTCCCTCTGGCAGGGAAACCCCAAGGTCTGGGAAAAAAGAGTCTCCGCCTGATCTGGGGTTTCCTGATTAGCACTGGGTGATGTTCAACTTGTGCCTTGGCTGGAGTTATGTTTGGATTATGAAGTATGTTTGAAGGAGAGGTCCTTTGCTAGTACGCAGAACTTGCCCAACATCCTGCCAGTCCCAATTAAAAAGACTAAAGCTGTTTGGGCAGGATTGTACATTCTGTTTGAAAAAGCAAACAAATAACTTGTCTTCATGAAAAGTGGCTAAATATTTTAACCCCTTCAAGCTGGGACAGGTGAAACCAACTACACTGATTTGAGGCTCATGGACTTATGCAAGTGGTTCCTGTTCTTTACTGCGTGCAGATGAAATTGTAGAGCACAAGCTTGTGAGTGTAAACACTGTTAAATCTTCCCACATAACTCTTATAACACTAAGGAATGGAGAAGAAAGGAGGAGGGGTTTATTCAGCTTGAAAATGCTCACATTTAGAAGTGACTATTCATGGATAGTTTAAAAAAAAAAAAAAGAAAAAAACAAGTCAAGATTTAACCAAATTCTAGACTTAGATTAATCATAAACTCTGCTCTAATCTTGAGATTACAGCCACTGCTGCAGATGAGAAAGTGAGAATTTTCAGAAGTATCTAAACAGGGACATAAAATCCCAGTTATGTTGTGATTTCTCGCATGTGCCCCTCTCCTCCCCCCCGTTGTAGGCATGTTTCTGAGCAACTTTGCTTATCCTTGGTGAGTGCAGCTAAGCTGAGGTTGGCAGCTGAATAATGATTAACATAAGCTGTATCATGGGCCAGAAGTTCCCCATACTCTTGGGAAACTGAGACACCTTTTACCACATTAGGGGAATGGGGAGGTGCACAGTGGCTGCCAGCTGGTCGTGCACCCTTGTGGCATCAGACAATAACGAGAATATCCTTGGTATGGTGTGGTACCTTGTGTGATCCAGGTGTTGCCAGCAAGCAGATGAGCCTGTAAAGTGCCAGCAAAGAGAGTTTGCTCACAGAGGAAGCTTTGCTGATATCAGTGCACGGGGCAGTACTGTTGGGGAGCAACTGAAATCCTTGCTGATGACTTTAATCAGAACTAGGTAAAGCCTGTTATGTAAGTATGTGCTAATATGGCTATTCAAGGTGCACAGGATAAATGGAAGAGACACGTGTTCTAGATGAATGTGCTGTGTACTTCTGACCAGCTCAGTTATGGGGACCTGTTGCTGGTAGAAGGTGGCTCTAAACTGATTCCTCCTGTGTGCATCCTCGGTGAATATTCCCAACAGTGAGAGATCAGCAGCAGCGCTGTGTGCTACAAGCCAATATTTACAGGTTCCAGGCAGAAAGGCTGTCTGATCTGTAGGATAAAAGCCAGCTCTTCTCTCTCATTCTCCTGTTTGCTGGGTCAAAGTGTATTGCAAGGATGCTGTAAGAGCTGAAGGCAATTTTTTTTTT
The DNA here is from genome assembly GCA_013401315.1 of Balaeniceps rex. Lineage (NCBI taxonomy): Eukaryota > Metazoa > Chordata > Aves > Pelecaniformes > Balaenicipitidae > Balaeniceps > Balaeniceps rex. The sequence goes on along the minus strand of VYZW01003543.1, from coordinate 54,544 downwards.
TCTGATTTATTGATTTTTACATATTTCTACATGTCTTCAGTATTTAGACTGTGCTTAGTATTGGGCTAAAGATATTCAGAAAAAATGAGCTTGCCTGGAAATGGCACCCCGGAGTGGGTCAGTTTTCACTGGAGCTTTCCCCAAGGCCCGGCCCCCAGCTGGGGTTGAAGTCCCCAGCATCTCACAGAGGGTCAGGCAGGTTCCTGTGTCTGGAACTGCCTCGGGAATTTCTGTGGAAAGTTTTGCACTTTCCTTTCTACTTCAGTCTGCAAGGAAAAGTAGAGAGAGTCTTCTGCAGGAGAGAGCAATCTCATCCCCCAGCAGTTTGTGACATGCAGTGAGCATCCCATTTTGAAGGAAATGGTAAACCTCATTAACATGGTCTCCGTGCCTCTCCTGGATCACACGCAGCCCTGGGGTCTGTTTGTAGGCAAACATAAAGCTTTCAAAAGATGATCTCACCAGTTGAAAACCACATGCATGTGAACGAAAGCAGGAAGGGGAGCAGTGGCTGAAAGGGATGGAGGGCTCCACATGGGCAGCAGATGCATATTGCTTGCACTGGGACAACCGGTGTGCTTTTTTCCAGCTGTAAGCCTTGGTTCCACCATCAGTGTGTGCAGGGCTTGGTAGAGTGTCCTTTTCTTTGAATGTTTGCATTTTGTTAGCCAGCAGGGAATTCTGGAAAATGTTAGCGAGAGCTGTCAGACTGTGTAATGATCTCCCAAGGGAAGGAGTAGCAGCCCTACAGGAGTTCAAAACCTTGCAGGCTAATGTAGCACAGGAAAAATCCTGGGGATGACTGGGATGACCTGAGAACTCTTCTGTGAAGAGGTAATAAATATTGGAAGAAATCAGATGAGCTGGAGAGAATTGTGTGCATGCTAACAGGAAAGAAAGACCAGGCATTCGCATGAAGAATAGTGCTTTCTTAACTGGACTGGGCTATCAGTCTTCATGCTTCCAGGTATACATGATTGCTGGCCAGATGAAAGAAATACACCTCTGCATGCGTTTGCAGAACTGTCTGCAGAGGGAATTAAAAGCCCGAACAGAAGCATTCTTTGAGGTACCTGATGTTGGTGCTGAAGAGATGTTGTTGCCTTGTTGACTTGAGTTGCTAGCTGAAAATACTGGGCTTTGCTGATCCACATAGCAGGGTCACGGAGCCAGTTTCTGGCCACAGGACTGTGTAAAAGTTTGCTTCATTACCTTGTCCTTTTCCTACCTCAGCTTTAAAGCTCTTCTGATTGCCTCCCGCTAGGGAGAGAGCAGTGCAGCGGCAAGGTGAGACTGCCTCATCTCCCTAGTAGGGTGTATGGATACCCACTGTGGCTGCTCCTTCCCACTCCACAACATGTGTGCATTCATGTGTGCATGTGTTGGTCTAGGAACTGCATCCCACAACAGCTTTGAAGTATATATACTTCACCCATTGCCAACACAGATGTTGCTGCTCTTTTCAAAGGAAAATGCAAGACCTCTCCTGTAAAAAAAGGCATGTGTGAGATGAAGCATGAGGTTTAATTTTCCTTCATGTCTTGCCACTTCCTGCCAAAAATGACCGGCAAGGTGCCACAGGGAGGCTAATCCCTATTCTGAGATTTATTACACCGCAATCCCCCCTTTACCACTGCTAATTAAAACTAAACTCCACTTATCAAATGGCCATGTACCTTTTGCAGGGCTGCCATGTGCTATCTGTTTGTTCTCTCTCCATGGATTTCCTGGTCATTCCAGTGAGTTGAGGAGGTTGTAATGTAGATGAGACTAACAATAAACCTGCAGTAAAAGCAGCTGTATTGTGGAGGAACTTTAAACCCAAAAGAAACAAGCAGGGACAGTTTTAACTGCAGCGTGCTCTTTAACTGAAACCTGGGCTGGAGCTGACCTGCCTGCCTTGTGATACTGTGTGGGTGGGGTGAGGATGCAGTCTGCATTGTTATCGTGCTGCTATAACATTTACACAGATGATTTTAGCCTCTGAAAATGGGAAAATTATTTTCTGTGCAACCTTATGGCACATGGGTGGCCCAAGCCAAGGGAGAGAGAAGGTCACGGGAGCGCTGGCATCGGTCCTTCCGCAAGGTTCTCATGCTCCTGACAGGTAAACAGTCACTGGGCATGAGACAGGAGTACCTCTGGGGAAGGTGTGTTTTAAATCACCTCACCTTGTCTTTTGTTCATCCCCTGGCTATAGCAGCCTTGCTGAAGGCTTTTTCCAGTGCAGATCCCTCTTGTTGTGTAGGCTTCACAAGAGACCTTTGCCTCTAACAGCTGGCCTTGAATTGCACTGGTGGAGCTGGGCAAGGGTGTGGGACAGATGAAGCAACCTGTGCTGCAAGTTGATTTGGGGCTGAGGTGCCAAGGCAGGTCACTGGAAGGCTGAGACTGCCTTTTTTTCTTTTTTTTTCCTCCAAGGTTTCCAAAGTGCCTGGCCAATACATTTCAGCTGCAGCTGTCATGTGTTGGGGATGTGCTGCAGTATTACCTATTTGATCCAGCAGAACCTAGAGAAGAAGGGGTGTCTTAAGAGAAAGGCCATGCTAGTGAGGTCTCTGGGCTGATTTGCTGAAACAGCTTGGGCAAACAAAGACTTTGGGTGCTGATTTCATTGGGACCTCCTGAGGTACCTCCTCATTCACCAGGAATCTGGACTACAACCTAAAGCAGAAGGTTTCCCGAGCACAGCTACTGATCAGCCCTGAGCAGGAGTAAGCCATGGCTGCCCTAGCCAAGCAGCAGCTGTTTTGTGTTACTAGGGCCCAATAACTTCCTCTTCCGTGTGTGTATGCTGGTGGCTTGGCACTTGTGGGGCCATAGCTGCTGCCTGCCCTTGGTGCTGCTCTCCAGGTGATCTGTGTGTGCAGGCAGCAGAAGGGAGGGTGAAACACTGAGTTTTTAGCTTTGGTGTCAGGGCAGGGTTTCTCCTGTTGGCTCAGAAGAGAAAGGCTAGGAGAACTGAAAATGAACTGAGGGGGCTGCTGCTGCTGCTTGCTTTTGGGCCAGCTGTTCTCGCTCTGTGGCTCTCACAGCTGCATTTACCAGAGCCAGGGAAGGGCAGAAAATAGGAGTGTTCAGCGATCTACAGCAAAAGTAGAGAGCAGGAAGAAGAGGAGACAGGTCCTTGAAGTTTCTTATTGAGCACTCTGTCTGTTGAACTTTGGCTACCCGCTCAGGAGGGGCGGTCCTTGCATGGGCAGGCTGATGAAGAGCACCAGGTTCTCTTCTTGCTTGTAAGCCTGGCTGGAGGCATGAGCCTGGACAGCTGGCAAAGCAGCAGCTGTGGGATGGGTGAGAGCATGGAGGGGAGAGTGGCTGCACCTTGTTCATCCCAGATACAGTGCAGTGTGATCAAACACACTGATGAACCTCGTTTCCTGATGGTGCATTTGCCAGGATGTGGTGCTTGACGTCGCCAGCGTAGGAGACTTAGGTGTGCCTGAAAATGTCGCTAGTAAGCTGTGCCGTGTGTCATGATACAGCTGCTGTAGAGAATGCAGGCCTCTTGAAACCAAAGGAGATGACTGTATAGGGCTGGAGGGTCACTTAGGCTTTGTAAGTCTTCTAATGTGTTGTGTTAGTGACGCTGACAGTTTCCTGTAGTGCAGGTGCCTGGAAATGGGTCACAAGTGAATTCAAGTGACAAGAGCCAACCTTGCTGCTCAGGCTTTGGAACACCTTACTGGTGGGGCCCATTCTCCATCCTTCTGTGGCTGTCACCCAAAGGCCAGAGGTACTTTTAGATCTTGGCACAGAAGAGAAAGAGATGCTTCCTTAATGTTGCACTCTCCAGAGTAGCTGACACAGCAATGTGCTACAAAGCATTTAGCCTTCAAGCGTGTAAAAAGAAGAGAAGCTGACCAGCCCCTTCTATACAATATGGTTTTTATTAGCTGATATTTAATTATTTGAAATATTTTAGTCATGCTACCTATTGCATTAGGCTGGAAGCATACATATATTGAAATGCTGCCCATGGCTTGAAGAGTTTGTGATGTGTACAGCCTAGACATCTTTGGGGTAGAAAAGAGAGGCAATGCAGAGGAGTGGCAACTAACTTAGGGAGGTAGAGGAGAAGAGTGGCGAAGTCAAGAGAAGTGGCTGGGCCTGTGGTTTCCAGCTTACTGCTTCCCACCCCATCCCTGACAGTACAGCTTCTGCTGATTTTATACAAGAAGGATCCGTGGTAAGGGGCAAAGGAAACAGAAGCTGTCCTGCTTTAGAGGTAGTGTCAGTTCTGCTTTGAAGCTTTCCACAAGGCATCAGCTCACCATCAGAGATGTCAGCTCCAAATAAAACTGTTCCAGGACATTTCCTTGTCGTGCTGCACCACAGCAGTCCGCATTGGCTGTAATGCTGAGCAGACCGCTCGGGGCAGTTTGGAAGAGCAACAAACTGCCTGCCAGGAAACACGCCTTCATTTTGTGGCAGGCCATGAGAATACGTGTACAGGGCTGCAGTTGTTTTGCATGTAAGAAACACTGGGTATTTCAAATTGCAGGAGAGGGAACATGGTACCAAGACTCAGCATGCCTTGAAAGGACCAGAGATGATCTGCTGAGTACAAGGTTCTAAAATACATGGATTTTCATAAAAATCTGTTTCTAGCCTTGTCTGGGATATGGGTAGCCATGGCAAAAAAAGAGGACTTTTCATTGTCTAATGTCTACTCTCCTTTTGCTAGCTGGATAAGAGTCTTGTGCTCAACCTGTGGCTTCATGCTGCAGTTCTGTCAGCTATAGACCCAGTTTCAGGTGTCACTTTGTCAGGCATTTGTTCCCCAGGGGTTACTGCATCTTCTGTGGTACTGATTCAGCTATTTCTGCTGCTCTGCTCTGTACTGAATTAACAGCATGACTTGTTATGGTGGTGGGAGGATGTTGCTTGCTTTTTTACTTTTTCAACAAAAAAGATCAGGAACAGGCTGTTCTCCGGCACCATCTTCCTCTCTTCAGATGCTGGATGCAACACCTTCCTTTGACCTGAAGAACAGGCTCTACAAAATGTATTTTCTAGCATTCGAGGACCATGACCTCTATCACCATTGCTGTTATTGAGTGGTTATTGCCTAAGAGACTCATCTCTGGGTTTGTTCCTGGATTCTAAGTAGCAGATTCTGGGTAGGTTAGCTCAGTAGGCATTGATGTGATTCGGCTAATTTGAGATGTGTTTTCATTGGAAAACTAACAAGTGCATGTCTGAGCCAACTTTAAAAGTTCTCTTTTCTTGGTGAAATGCGGGATTGCTTAAGACAAGGTGACAGAATATTTATTTTAACTTTTAAATTATGGCAACAGTTGTATTTTTCCCTGCCTACTCACTGCCTTAAAACTAAAAAACAGCTGAACCAAACTTTCCAAAAATATTAGGCAGAAGCCAGAAGGGCAAAATTCCACCTGAAAAGGTTAAAGTTTAATGAGGTTGCTTACAACTGAAAAAAGCCATTTGAGAATAGAAATGAGAGCTGTCCATACGTGCTTCTCTTCTAATATTAATAGTAATAAGAGATGAATAAGATAGCCAAGGAGCATTTTATAGGTAATTCAGGTACGTAAGAAGACGCCAAAAGTCTGTCATGTTGACAGGTCTTAACAGTATATGGCAGCATTGCACAACAGCCCTTCAAAAGTGGAAAAAACTGGTTCCTGGTGAAAACTGAAGTAAGTAAAGGGAACTATAATTACTCCACCTGGATTATGGCCTGGCCAGTAAGACTTCTAAAACTCTGCCTGCTGCAAGCTGTTTCAAAAGTGGTCAGTTCTCCATTTTGCATCTCATGCAGAAAAGGAACCTCTGAGAGCAAAGCTTTAGCTGGCACTGTGTGAAGGTACAGAGCTCAACCTGGGAAGGGAATCATCTAGTAAAGTTCAAATGCCATTTATGGCAGCACAAAGTATTTTATTGACAGCTGTTTATTCAAGTGTTGACTCAGCCTAGGTTTTGAGATCTGACAAGATCGAGAGCCCTAAAGGGCATGGGCCATGGGCATTAATAAAGCAATCTCATTAAGAGATAATTAAGTCACATTTATTAAATTCCTAATTAAGCAGCCAACTGTAAATTTGTTAGGTAAGGAATGCTCAGTTGGGATTATTCACTTTCCACACCCTAACAAAAGGTTAAAACAGGAGGAAAGAAACCCAAAAAATCCCCCACCTTCTGGAGTATAATTTATATTTTAGGTGTGGTGCCTGTGGAGGAAACAAAGACTAAAGCCTGTGCCCTGCTGAGATGGAGGGAGAGCATTTTTAGAAAGTTAGCCTCCTCCTGGGAGTGATTGGACAGTGGGAATGGATGGTACCGCAGCAGGAGCTCTGCGTAGGTGCTGCTCCTTGGGAATGAGAGAAATGCAAATCTGAACATGGGAAGGGATCTCTGTTTGCCTCGCTTGGTGCCTTAAGCAGCTTGGGTTAAACTCAGCTCTACTGTGAAACCATGCCCTCTTCAAGTCTTAACTAAGACCACAACCAGACCTGAACTGCAGGCTATACAATCTGGCCAGACAAAAGGATATGGAGAAATGAGATATTTTGCTACCCCTGTTTAACAGATGGGGGAAAATAGGACCTACGAGGAACTGATGACATACCTAAGATGACCTAGGGAGACCATAACTGAAAACTCAATTGAAGGCTTCTGAGCAACCTCCCTTAAATAGCATATCCTCCCTCTGTACTGTGAAGGCTGGCTTGTCCTTCATATGGGACACTTTGGGCTCCTCAAAACAGAAGAAAAATGTGCCAGTATTATCTTGGGTTTTTTTGTTTGACGATGCAGAGAGGAGGATGATGGGAGAGGGCTCCACCAGCGCCCATGAACCTTGCACAGAGCTGGCAAGGGCACAGCGATACCAGTAGGTTTGGCCACACCTAGGGGAGTGGATGATAGGCAGCAGCGTTTAGCCTGGGGCTCTGGGGCAGACTTCTAGGTGGAGCCTAATAACCTTCCATTCCTGCTCCTCCCAGCTACTGACAGCAGTCCTGGAAGCTGTCCTGGATTGCTAATTTGCCTCCCAAACTGTGCTTCTTTCCTGAAAACTCTTTTGGAGCCTATCGCTAAGATAAATGTCTTGCCACAGAGTTTACCTTCCCTCTCTCCTTTATGTTGGAAAGGATGGACACACTCATAGCTGTAGACATCTTGTGTATTTGGACTGACCATAGGCATCTCTGATATTTATTTTCTATTGTTTATCTGTCTCATTCGAGCTCCTCTGTTTTCCAGAAGAAGATGACAAAAATGCTGATGGAGTTATTGGAATGGTTAATAGTCTGGGGCACTGGCTGATGTCCCGGTTTAGCAACTGCTAAATTGTGGCTCAGGGCAGTGAATTCCAGTCCAAGCTATTTGAACACCTGGCCTGCCTGGGAGGAGTTGTTTCTTTCAGCAGTCCCAGAGCAGCAGTTGAAGTCAGGAATATGAGATTTCCAGATCAAATGAGGATTCTTTTCCTTTCACACACACACTGTGGCTGGAGATCACATCCAGGGCTAGCATGGATCAAAATCATGACTGAGGGATAAAAGTGGTAGGCAGGTATGTACACAGCAATAAGCAATTTATGAATAGTTTGCACTCCTGTTTTGTCCCTTTAGCCTTTCCTGGTGCCTCTGTCTTTGCCTCCCATTCTGCTGTGGGTTCCTCAGTCTATAACAGGACCTATAGTGTTAATGACATTTTCAGCCAGAGCTGAGTCTGCTCCTTGCTGTCCTGAGTCCAATAAACTACTGTCATCAAGTTTCAGACTTTCTTTTGCTTGCATAATTTTGAGAGGCCCCTTGCTTCTCACAGGCTGGGGTTTAAGGATGGCAGTAAGCTCAAGGTGCTCTAAGGCTCTTAAACTCTCAACACAGCTCACAAAAGAGAGCTAGTGGTGTGGATGGGCTTGTGTAAAGCAGGCTGAAGCTCAGAAACATAGGGCTTTAGACCAAGTTTCCAGCTAGTTTTATCATTTTCTGTATCTTTTGCCCTTCACCGTTGTAGAGCATGCAGGTCAAAGGGGGCTGGTCATGCTGCTTTGTTTTACCTTGCCCAGCTTAGGCAGTCTTAACAAAGATCTAGGTTACGAGGTGAGTTGTGAAGATTAAATTCTGATGATGGAGCAGAGGCACTGTGGTGTGGAGCAGTATATGCTGCTTCATCACTTGCATCTAGTCCAGCTCTGGATTCACCTTCAGACCTTCTTTAAGGAAAGCAGGTGTGGTCAGATGAGGTGGGTGAAGGACAGGACCCAAAATTAGAGGCTGAGACTATGCACAACAGTTTCTGAAAGACTTTTCTTGGGGGGTGGCTGCAGCTGGAGCCACATGGTGCCAGGTGTCACCCGTTCAGGGTGACAGAGCTTGCATGTGACATGCAGAGCTGGACTGTGCCTTAGAGCCATTCACTTCATATCACTTCAGGTCTTAGCATCATTACAAGGTGGATGAATGTAGACAAGGAGAATGTTTTCTTTGACTTCTCCCTTTTTCCCATTCAAGTAGCAGGACCTTCAATCAGAGCAGTATTTTCTTGAGTATACTGTATCTGGGTCACATTGGTACGCCTAATACCTATTTTCATTTCAGCCAGGCAGGAAAGCAGTTAATGCAGAGGTGAGATCTCAAGATAGGATCAGTCCCTTGTCTTGCAGCTGTTCAGAGTCAGACATTGTTATGAGGATATAGAGTGCCTGTGAAATGATCTATCAGTCTTGCCTCCCCTGTTGATCTAGGTCCATGGTTTGGTAGGAAGGGATGGTCTTAGGCAGCAGGCAGGGCTGTCTTTGGCACACCTTGGACTTGAATTTGCTTATCTGAATTTGCACTGGCAGAAGCTGAGGGATGCTTGTCACTTACGTAGATTTATATTCACAAACACACATTCACTTCTACATACTAATAATACATTTTTTCCTTTCTCTTCTTCCTGTTAGGTTTTCTTTCTCCATGTGAATTCTGATTTATGGTGATGCTCCTTCTGGTTATTAAGACTCCTTTTCTCTACACCCTTTCTCTTGCCTCTTTCATAGCCTAAGCCAAAAATATTTGTCTACCACAAGTGATCAATGCCAGATTTGTTGTGTGGGCAGGACTAACAGTAAGTAAGGGAAAACAAAACAGAAAATAGATGCTTCACTAAAAATAGACCTGCTGCAGAAGGTAGAAACTGGTTCCTCATGTCGAAACTAAAGGATAATTAATTGAGCAATTGGGATGAATTGGGAAAATTATTCTTGGTGAACCACATCCTTCCCATGCTTAGTGAGGAGGCAGAGGATGATACAGTTTTGAAGCAGGTGCAGCAGTGGTGAGAGGGGCTGTGTTTGCAGCCTTTGCTGACTAAAGCTGCCTATTGTTTGGCTTTGTTGTAAGAGGTTAGAGCATTATTGCCCAGGGTGCAGGCTGGCAATTTCTGAGATCTTCCTTTCTGAATGAGTAGGAATCCATGTGAAGCTCAGTCTCAAGTGGAACAGACAAACTTGCAGAGAGAGGGGACACGACAAGGTTGCTTCCTTGCTTGCTTGTCTGTTTTCCCCCTGTACTTTGCCTGTCATGCCCACAGTTCTGGGGGACTGTCACTTGCCATGGCCTCAGGCAGTGCCAAACACTGATTTTAGTGAGGGCATCCATACTCTAGGATAGCAAATGCTACTGGTCTGGTCCAGTACTGCTGAAGGTAATTTAGACTTAATTCAGTGTTTTGCACTCTGGATCAGGCCCTGAAACTTAACCCAGCTATGTTATTGCACCTACTGAAGATCATTCCATAATTTAATCTGTTGTCCTGTAACACACGGTCTCTGCACCATATGACTCAAATGATGTTTTCATCATTTTACTAAAACAGATTATAGCAGCTGATTACCAAGGCAGCACCTGCTGTTTAATTATCGCTAATAGATTGTTAGCTATAAACACCATGGTTGCCAACATGAGGAAGAAACCTGTGCCAGAAACAAGCTGGGGAACTGGAGGCTGCTAGAGGACAGGGAGAATCCGCGGCTGAGTGTGGTGCACTCTTCTTTGAAGGCAATTCGCAGTGAGAGCAAGAGGAGAAATGACCTAAAATGTCCTGGGATAGGGTTAAAAATGTGTACTCCATTGCTAGTCAGGATTTCAGTATGTGGCCACTTGAGCTTATTATATCTCTGTCAGTGGTAATGGAAGGCCTTCTATTTTGAAATGTAGGTGCACCTAACTCTTGTCAAATCATCCCTTAATCTTCCATTCAAGAGGCTAGAGGAAAGACATGTCCCACTGAAACCAGTAGGTGAACCAGTCACTACTTGAATCATTTTATTCCTATGATGTCCACTGATGACAAATTAGGCACAGGGCTTGCCATCACGATAGTAGTTAAGTGCCTATAAATTCAATGAAATCCCTGGGTAGGCAGAAGAGAGGAGCACAGATTGGTGCCCTAACTGGGGAAGAGACCAGCAGAACTCAGCTGTGACACTGTCCCAGTATCTGTTGTGCCAAGCCAGCACTATGTGGGCTGGCCAGCTAGTACATGTGCTAGGCAGCCGATGAGCCTACACATAGTTCTTGACTAGCAGCAAAGCATTGCTTTTTGCTTGGTAGGCATGAAATAGGGGAGCTGCAGGATTTTTAACTGTCGAGGTCTCACAGTGGACATGGGACATACATCAATGGAAAGAGTGTTGTATCAATTCTGCTTTTTCCAGAGCAACTTATTATCATCAAATGCAGCTTCCCCTCCTCTCTCTTGCTGCTGAGTCTTTCTAAAATGGGCTATAACAGTTGTTTTGAATATTGTCACAAGGCTTTAGAAATACCAACTTTGTCAAATGTATAATTTTCTAGGGGCAACTCTGACTCCCCTTGTCTATTGCCTGGACTGTACTTTGCGTTCTTTAGTCTTCCCTGATTTTGTTCTTGGCATCTTGAATCCATGGGAGTCCTAGACATGCAGGCTGGAAAAGACTTGGTAAAACCATGCAATTCTTCCTATGACCAGAGGTAGAATCAAGCATACATAGACCATCCTGTAGACCATACCTAGACATCTTGACAATGATTTGGCTATACCTGTTCCTGAAGATCCTGCAAGAAGAGGATTCTACAATCTCAGTTGTCTACTATAATGCTTAACTAACTTCATAATTATGAAGCTTTATTACAATGATTAACTGAAATCTTGCTTATTATAAATTTAGCCTTTTATATTCTTTTCCAGGCAGAGAACAATTTGAACAATGTTCTTTAGTTTAAAAAGTTTACGTATTTAAGGTGTTTTGCCATGTATTCTTCATTTTTTTTCCTGTGAGGCAAAACAAGTGTGTTCTTTTTAACTTTTTCCTTGATCATAATTCCTAAACTATCAATATTATTCATTTTCTTTAACTAGATCACATTTTGGGTGCGAGAGAATTGGAAGAGGTTAAAACTCTGCTAAGGTAGAGATCTGTAATAGTAGTAAAACACTTTAATACCAACTCATACAAAACAGTTCAGCCCAGTGTCAGGTGTCTCATATGGCCAGTAATGAATAGGGAAAATATAAAAATGGGGTATGCTTACTCCATAAGGCACTCTCAGCTTTCAGCAATCAGCGGTTTAAAATCTTCCTGAACTGGAGGTTACATCTATATCATCGCATTTGATAGACTATGATGGACTAATTCAATTGGCTGAAAAAGAGGTTAGGCAAATTTTATGGTTAATCTTCAAAGCATCTGGTGACACTGAGTTCCTCAATTTACATGCTATCCACACAAAAAACATATTTCCCACAGCTTGTCTCAGATATGTTTGCCTGGCAATTTAACTACTGCTCCCACACCCCTTAACCCCACATTAGCTCTTGCATTGTGAGAAGTAGCAAGTGTTCTCCATATCATTCATGTTTGCATAGACCAGTGGCAGCATGTTTGGTCTTTTTTCTAGTACCAAATGTATACCACTCCTAAAGTCCTAGAATAAGATTGACCTTCTCTAGACAAATTATGGCAATTGGGCTGCACTCCTGGCTCTTGTTTAGTTTGTGGTTTAGTCCAAGTCCTGACCCTTTTCTTCAGTGCTTTGCCTAGTCTGTTACTCCTCTTTCTGAATAGGTGTGTTTGATTTATTATTTTCCCTCTCCCTCTTTAGGGTAGCCCCTCACACTTTTCTTCACTGAACTTTGCTTTTTGTGATGCAGACATTTGTCCTGCAGGTGGGGACCACTGAAAGCAGTACTGTGCATCTTCATCAAGGGCAGAGTCCTGTGCCCCAGCACCAAAACTTTATGTCTCACAAGATATGTGTAACCAACAGTTTGCTTTGGAGCTGTCTACTTCTAAAACATCTTTGTTTGCAGGAACAGAAGGAGAAGCCTGTCTTCACGAAGAATCTAAACTGAATCATTTCATCTGTGCCAGGGAATAAGAGCATGTTTATGGACAGTTACTGCAGCTTAGGTGTCTCATGGGCCATGAACTCTGAGAATTCAGGATTATTGGCTCTATTAAACTAGACCAAGAACCTCTTTCATTCACTTTGATTGCTGGTTCCACAAGAGAAAGTGAATATTAAATGCTGGGCCCTGGCCAAATTAGTCTGCTAATTCTTGCATCATATGTGGTATTTCTCCTTAACAGTTCCATCCAGCTAAACAAATAAGACGATCACTTAAGGATCAAAGCTTTCATCTGAAAGTTTACGGATAAGTAGATGTGCTGGGAAATGTGACCCCTAACAACAATTTAAAAAAAAATCAATGTAAATTCATGATTTCTTGAAAGCTTATGGAGGAGGTAATGCAGAAATTTGATTTGAGTAAATTGCATGTAAATCGCTTAAATCCTTATTTGCAAGGACTCGCTACCAGGAGCCAGTGACTGCCACCTTGGCACCTGAGCTGTTGGGTTCCAGCAGTTGGCTGTGAGGTTTGGACAGTTTGATGATAATCTGCCTCCTGGTACCAACCTCAGCCTTGGTGTCCCCACGCTATGCTGTGCTACCAGAGGAAGATGGAGGGCAAAATTCTCAGTGGACCTGGTTTGGGTTCTCCAGCTTCTCTGCAAGCTTTCCAGGGCACTACTGTATGCTGAGGACTGCCCCTGTGTGATGCCCCAAGGATGAACAGGTTCTGCTGCAGGCCCCATGTGTGTGTGGTTCTGCTGCAGGCCCCACGTGTGTGTGGGCCTGCACACATTAAGTTTTAAAACTAGATGACCTAACACTATTACAGCTGCAAAAGGTCCCCAACACAGGTTATCATGATCTCTTACCTCTCTTCCAAACATGACCTGACTTAATGACATTGGTTGTGACCAAATAACCTCTAGCACTTTGTAGAAGGGAGTTCTTGCAGCTGAGCAAAGCAGCGTAGCAGTCATTCAGAGAAACGTTAATGGCCTCTTCTCTTTTTCCCCTTTCCTTCCTGGAAATGGTGGGTCTTTCCTATTCCTTCTGTGTGTTTTATCATTAACCCTTACTTCCATGTATTTAATATATATATTTTTCAAAAACAGCAGAACTGCAGGATCTGGCCCAAATGTTAGCATGGATGGCTCTGCAGGGTTGTGGCTGGACTGAAGTGACCTGCAGGTTTAACGCTGCTCTGGAGGACTGAAGTGCTAGCATTCTGTGCCAGGACAAGCCCTGCTTCATAGAGGGCTTGTTGTTGGAAGAACACGATAAATATATTTTATGGGATTTTATGAGGTTTTAAGAAAGAGGTTGCACATTGGTTAATTTATGAGGATAATAAAAGATAAAGGAGCTTACTATGATTACAGTTTGAAGTCACCAAACCTTTGTCATTTTTTTTTGTCTTGACTATTCCTTGACCCATTCTAAAACTTCTTTCCTGCAGAGAAGTGTCCTGCAAACTTTCCTCCCAAAATACAGCAGCAGCCACTCCTGCCTTTCTGCAGCCCCACAAATTTCGTGCTGAAATAGGAGGTGAGACCCAGCACTTTCCTGCACAAATTAATTGCAGACATTTCAGCTGCTGAAGTAATTGCCTGTGGTAATTTGAGAAAGGATTTTGCCTCCCTTACTGTGCATAGTAGAAACCTGCTTGGCGCATATGCCCAGTGCTGGGAGCTCAGGAGGGCTGGGGAGTATGGCTGCACCTGCACTCTGTAACCTCTGTGTGTTCACATCATCCTTACACAGGCCTGCTCACTCATCACTTCTTTCACCTTGGTCATGTTGCTGAGGATGCTGCTGTGCTAAGCCTTTATTCTGAGCTGTTTACAGTTGCTGATCATTCTGTTTCAGTAATGTTATGGGTCTGGTTCAGTAAAAAAGAATTGCTGTACAGATGTCTCTATAAATATAATGAAAAGGTTTTGGTCCTCTTCCTCTTACTACTTATTCTACATATCTGATCTCAGGAAAGTTACCAGGAATCTTCCAGAGAGCACAGCTGGAGATGATATGTGCAGGGAGACATAAAAACCATATGGTGGCCCTGCCTCTATATTAAAGGGTAATGTAGTTGTGTGTAACACAGGAAATCATAGGACAAATATTGACCCCCGCATCCTATGTAGATTTTGCCCAGATTGGCTTTGATTGCCAACTGGTGGCCAGAAACTCTCTCTGACTCAGTCATTCCCTAAGGCTACCCACGTGGTGGCTCAGAGGCACCGGAGTAGGCAGATTGCTTGTGGCTGCAGCAACACTCTAGCCAGAGGTCAAGTGAGCATCTCCTGCCGACACAGACTGGTCTATCCTGATCCCATCTTATTGGTAGATTCGTGCTAAGTAAGAAATTAGATAGGCTTCATGCGCTGTGGTACCACAACGTCACATATATGTATACACCCCTACTTGTTGTTGGGAGGGTGAGTAGGAGGAAGTATTTCCAAACCATCTCTCTGGGGAGTTCTGCTAACAGACTCATCAACTCACTGCAGTAAATTGGCCAAGACCCCTGGTGGGAGGTGAACTTCGAGGTGCTTGTGGATGGGGCTGGGATTGCCTTACTTAAGAAAAATACAGCTGCAGGTACAAGCTCTAGTGAGTCCCATGAAGGCTGGTGTTTGCTGCTTATGGCCTCTAGGTACTCTGGTGAGACTGACCTTCCTGGGATATCCGAGTGATTTGCTGATCATCTGGAGTAGGATGTGGCAGGGGAATGATTGCTCCGTGGTGCATGATCTAGCATGCTGCCTGTGTAGCAAAGCTGCTGGGCTGAAAAGGAGAACCAGGTAGGAATTAAAAGGCAGAAAAGCTTGTTCTTTGGCTGTCAGGCTGACAGAAGACTTGCCTTTCTAAGCTTCAAGAATTCCAGTTATGGAAATTAGTGCCTGAAGATAGCTTGCAGGAGAGCAAGCCTTGAGGTAGTCTTAATACATCCTGGCTATTCAAGAAGTAGTGTCCTCAATAAAAGTCTTGTGAGAGAAGAGGCTGCTTTTTGACCTTCCTTTATTTGGCTTTACATTTGGACTCTCCCTACTTGTTTGTATAACGTTGGAACAAACTTTGATAACTTAAATTGCTGGCCTGGAGCTCAGACAACTGGCAAAAAATGGTCAAAAAAGAAAGTACAGTGCTACTGCTTTCCCCTGGCTGGTGATCACTCCTTCTCCCCATCACTGAGGCTGTTGGTAGCTCAGGTTGCCCTTGTTCTTGTAACAAAGGTTGCTGGATAGGAGGAGAATCAAGCAGCAAAAAGGCAGACAAGACCTCAGCTTCGCAGGAGCATGTTTTAAGGCTCGGTCTAGACTAAGGGGTGAGCACAGCCTGCCTATGCAGAAACCTCCTCTGCAAAAAGCTACACAAATCTTGCCAAATATATAGCCCTGTGCTCCCCTCACCATTTCCAGACTGCGGTCTGTGGCTGGTGGAGTTGAATCCTGCTCATGGGAGGCTTCTGCTGAGCTCCATCACCTACCTTGCCCTCAGCAGTGACTGAGAAGAGCCTTACACCTCTGCTGGTGCCAGTTGCTGCTGGGGATGAGGAAGAGGAGCAGCAAGGTAGTGGTGGGTGCCAGTTATCAGTTATGAGAAGAGAGGAGGTGCAAAGCACCCTGTTGGGTACCCTGAAACCTATCTGAAGCCCCTGTTACGGCAGCTGGGGGCTGTGTGGGACTCAAGCTAAGTTCATTCAGAGATAACTCTAGTACTTAAAAGTCACCACATTACAACAGGATACATTGACATACTGCTGGTGCCTGAACTCCCCCTGTATGTCTTGGCTATGTCAATGGCTTGCATATGGTTATTTTTTCCTCTTGTGAGTAGCAAAAAGTACAGATGATAACTCGCTGGGGTTCTGGAGTGGTTCAGATCAATGTGTGTTGTCCCCAGGTTTCTCAGAGTGCAATCGACAAAAATCAATTTAATTGCTTTTGTGCCAGCACAGGCCCAGTTCAAGACTTGGCTTTCACAGCCAAACTGAAGGGGTAAAATGCTCATTTGTTCACAATAGGCACCTATCACTTTTCTTTGTACTGAAACCTAAACTGAATCACCCAGACTTCTTCAGTTCGCAGAACTGGACCTGAGATATCCCAAGCCCAGGCTTTCCCTTTGAATTTTGCAATAGTAGTTTCTGGGCAAAACTGCCAGAAAATAGGATGCAAAGTAAAACACAACTGAGAGAGGAGAGGTGCTCACCACCTGCCTGTTTTTAAACAGGGGTCCACCTGGTAAGAAGGTCTAGTACAGTTCAGACTGATTCCTGTTGCGCCACAGTGATTTTTCTGTCTTTACTTCAAACCACCCTCTGCGGCATTTTTCAGAGAAGGAAGAATGTGCTACTCTGCTCCACAGAAGCTACTTATAGCTATGTTCACGGTGTTGGAGGAGTGTCAGCTTTGCTAAGTGGTGAGGCAGGGGGGAAGCAGGGACTTGAGATAAGAATAGTACGTGAAATCTTAAATTTGACAGGCCTGTCAGGGAGGAAATTACAGCTTGGAGGAGGAAAAGTGGTTGTGTTTTGAATTTTCTGTAGTAAATATAAAGTCTGGGGGTTTTGGCAGTGAGGAGGCAGTTCCAGCAGGAATGTGTAACGCTTTGTTTGGGACATGCCTGCCACAGCTGTTTTTCATTATAAGAGAGCAAGAGGAGGACTTGGTGACAAGGAACCCTTGTATACTGTTGTAGAGCTGGTGTAAAAGATGCAGGAAGGCAGGTAGGGATGAGTGTGGAGAGAGAGGGGATAGAGCCTCGAGGGCACTGGAAATCATTTAAACAGCCCGGGTGGTACGTGAATGAATTTGGCATAGGGTTGCCCTTTCCTCCCCATCTCCACTGAAACAACAAATTGCTGACCTCACCTGGCAGTAACTGCAGTGCAGTTCCCAGCTGTGCCAGGGGCCAGGCGCTTGTCTCTTTATGGTCTGTGCTTAAGAATATGTTGCTTGCTTTTTAAATTATATTTTAAACTCTGCTCTCAGGCCAGTTTGAACTTGTACTGTGAAAGAAGTGCTAGTATTTATGGCTGCTCTGCTGAGTTTCTGCAAAAATTGCTGCCAGAGGGAGGGGAGGGTAGAAGGGGAGGTGAGGGACGTGCAGAAGAGCTCTGCAGGTCCAATCTAGAAATGTGCCAGCACACAGCCATGCACCATCACCTGCTGTTCACAGGAGGCAGAAAGGTGAAATAATGTGTCCAGGGCCACACAACAGGCTGCTGTCAAAGCACAAGGACTGCAGCCGTGTCCCAGCCCTTCCTGTTGGATTCTGCACTTCTCTGGCTAAGCTGTCCTAGCCATCCCCTGGTCCTCCATGTGGAGCATCAGCTTCTTTTTCTACAGGATGTGTCCATGTAAACTGAATGCAATCTGGAATGAAAATAGAAGAGAGATACACCTTCATCCTTTTCTTCCCAACCAAACTAGTGAGAAGGTTTGGTGGTGTTCGGTAATGCCACCAGCGATGTGTTTGGTGAAGGGAGGATCTGGGGCACCAGAAATGACAATACCGCAGTCAAAGGACGTTCTGGTCTCACCTTCGAGGCAAACTCTCTGTGCATCGTCCTAGTGTTGGAACAAAGTTGTCCAGGAGGGCTGACACTGAGACACTCCATAACAGTGTGCTGTGTGCTGTACATCCCCACTGGATGGGACCCCTGTTTGCCAGCTCCTGTGCAGCTGCTTCACTGGAGTTCAGTCTGCGACCTGTCTGTGAGCCATCCTCAGCTCAGCAGGCTTGGCCTGGCTTAGGCTGTTGGAAGGACCTTCCCCAAGGCAAAAGGGGACATTTCCAGATAGTGCACGTTAGTGGATTGGGGCCAGGTATCCTAATGCTATGAATACCAAGCAGCTGGGCTTGTGTTTCTCAAGCATGACCCCCAGGACAAGTCCATCCATACTTAGCTCACTGAGATGTTTAAGAAATACAGCCCTTTATTTTGATGCTTATCTGACTGCCAGTCTAATTTAAATACCTGGTCTCAAGAAGTGAATGCTGAAGCACTTCTGAAGGTTGCTCTTTCAACAAGTCACTCCTGGATTGCTGTTTTAGTGTGGCTCTCAGGCTGTGGTTTATAAGAGATCTAGCTTGTAGTTGCCTGGGCAGAGGTGAGAATGAAGATGTTCTCCTATGGATCTGTCTTTTACAAGTGGAATCTTCAGTGCTTAATAAGAGAGAAGCTCTGTTTTGAAAAATTACCTAGACATGGAACTCTCATAATGGGTCTTGTCCTGTACAGATTCTCTGGTGTCTAGGAAGCGTTCAGGTCCTGCCTCTCTCTTTTTATGGGAATACTAGTAAGGTGTCTCTCCTCAACTAGCCATCTATTCCTATGAAACTTGTGGAAATGTGGTATCTTTGAGCTCTCTTTTCTTCTATCAAGACTGACAATCACATTTGAAAGATTTCAGGAGGAAAGAGAAAATGATGATTAGCAGACAGGCACAGGTATTGTCACATAAACTGAAAATACAGTTCTGTTTCTGACTGCTTATGGCCATTTAAGAGGGCCGTGATGCTCCTCGGATTTTGTGTATAAGATATCAGGATGTTTCACTTTACTCTTCCTAATTGCTATTCCTATAATAATTCCTATTTTAAGGGAGGAGGTGAATGATTTTTGCTTCTTCTCTAAGTAAGACTCTTAGTTAGCACTGATAATATCCCACCATACAGGAATACCAAGATACTGATGAGCTTGGTCTTTGAATTCAAAGCCATTTGTTCCCACCTCTTCCAGAGTGGATTGTGCCCACAATTTGTAAACTCTTTCAAAGTCCTTTTGGATGCTTTCTTACAGTTACAGAGCAAATAAAGGAGAATTCCTAGTGCAGACAGCAGGGAAATAAGAAGGTTAGAGCCAAAAGCTGGCCTGCTCCCTCTGGATATGTTGGTGTGATAATGGGGAGCAGGGTAGCTGATGACTAACCCAGGGCAGTGCCATAAAGCCAGCCTGATGACTACCGCTGCTATCAGGGGTCTGGTGTTGGCTTCTTATGGTGACATCATGGTGCCAAGAGCCTGGGCAAGGGACAGTCATGGAGCCAAAGTAAATATTTAAGCAAAGGCTGACAAACACAGACTGCCTCTCTAACATCATGGGTTTCTTGGAAATTTGATTGCTAAGAACTTGAGCTTTTTTCATTTCTGCCATAATAACAAAGTCAGCTGCTCAGACAGCCTCTTTCTTCCCTCCCTCTGTTCTCCCATCCCTCCTCTTCCAATTTTTTTCCCCCCCAGGTCCCAATTCACCATTATTAATCACTTACAAGGGCTAAAAATAAAGGGAACAAGTATTCTACTTCTCACACCCCAGATAGTTTGGGCTGGAGCACAAGGTAAGCAGTGGGCTTCATGTCCTTGCTCCTGGCAAAGACAGTGCAGAGAGGATGTGCCAGTCATGTTTTCAAAGGAGAGGGTGG
Source organism: Balaeniceps rex (assembly GCA_013401315.1). Classification (NCBI taxonomy): domain Eukaryota; kingdom Metazoa; phylum Chordata; class Aves; order Pelecaniformes; family Balaenicipitidae; genus Balaeniceps; species Balaeniceps rex. The sequence continues at coordinate 34,764 of VYZW01003543.1, read as the reverse complement.
TAATAAGGCATTGCTGAATTTCAGGAGGATAGCTTGAGAGCCTGGCTGTTGTTTCTCTAGGTCTCTCTTCCTTTTGGCTCCCCACACAGGTTGCAATACTTGAGAACAAGAGCAGGTCTGGTTCCTGCTTCCCAGTCAGCTGAAATGCCACAGGATGTGGCTTCTCTGTTTTTTCCTCTCTAGTCCTCAAGGGAAAAGACCTTCATATTCCAAATACAGCCACTTCAGAGAGGAGGCACGGGCAGATTTCCCCACATCTGCCTCTCTGAGCTGAGTGACTTGCGTGGTCTCCCTTTGACCAAGCAGCAGTACACTGAGTCCTTTCCACAGCTTCTTGCTAAAGTTAACTGCCATAGACTTAGCTATCACTTGCCTTCTTTTAATTTCAAATTATTCACAGACTAAGACATACCTTTTAGTTCAAAAATGAGGAGTTCTGATATTTTATACGGAGTATGCTCATGGTCATATTTCAGCCTGCAGTTTTTAGAGGCTTGGAAATAAACATTTGTTTTTTCTCAAAGCCAAGCTGCTTAATAACCTGTTACAGCCTATGCCTACTAATGCTCTCAGACACAGAGCTATTGCCCCTTTATAGATGCTTTCTTTCCCTGGCATGCCTCCTTGAGGTTGATTTTTTCAGTCTTGGCAGATAAAGTGCAAGGTCTTTGTGAGTAGCCACTTTGCACTTTCCACTTTGGCTTGTATTGCCCAATTGATAAGAATCCTGCATTCCTGATGTGTTTTCCCTTTACTTTCCATTTGGTTTTGGGTAGTTCCTGAGTTATGGTGTCTTCTCACAATAATAACAGATGTCAGCACAGCTTCTCTCGTGTCATAGACTGTATAGAGCAAAACAGTATTGCCCACTGTGCCCATTCATATGAGCTGGCAGTGCATCCTAAAAGTCCTTTAGCACATAAAAGAAGGTAAAGATAGACTGTGATTTTAATGTGAGGAAGCTTTTGCCTGATCAGCTGCTGAACTGAGAATACAACCAGAATACTAGTCTCCAGCCTCTCAGACCATGCCCTATTCATTAGGCGATGCTGCCTCTATTTTCACTCCCTTCCTATCCAAATCTGCCTGCTGGTGTCAGATGTCCCACTACATGAACTTTATGTGGACTAGCAGGACCTCTCTGGCATTTCCCAGAACAGCCCTCCTGCAAGGCATACTCGGAGGTCTCACTGGTTTAGGCACTGGCCCAAACTCACCTCCTGTCCAAGCTGGATACAAATCCACAATTAAGACATGTGTGTGATTTCAGGGCAGCACTGGAGACTGTCCTGCTGAGGCCATGCTGCCAGCAGGATAGGGTTTGAAGAGCAGCTGTGGAGGAAGGGGAAGAAGACCTAGCGTACAGACAATGAACATCTTTGGGAGATGGGAAGCCTGAAATCACAGGGAAAGAATGTGTGCCATGCCTAGATGGACATCCTCTCACCTCATGAACACATAGAGCAACACCAGCCCTTTGGAGCATGAGAGAGCCCTTCCTAACCATGTGGCTTCTCCGCCAACCTCTGTGGAGAGGGTTTATGCACAAGGATGATTAAAAATGCCAAAAACCTGTGCCTTGTCTAGGTTATTGCCTTCATGGCAGCCAATGTTGACATCTGCTGATTTTTTCCATGGCTTACATAGCAAATGGGGAGAAAAATCCAAAATTATAGGAAGGATTTGAATGTGTTTGCAAAGTTATAGCAGTGACGACGGATCAGGGCAACATGGTAATATAAATAGAAATCTTTCTGAAGGGGAAAGAAGGCTTAAGAACCGCTCAGATGGGGGAGCATGATGAATCGTTCAAGAGGTTGCATGAAAAGGCATGGGATTACTTGCAGGAGGTAGAAGATCCATCATAGAAAAAGAAGAAATGCTGGGGAGATTTGTGGGGCATGGGGAATCCTAGGTCAGGCACTGCAAATCTTGCTCGCTCACAGAGTCCTGGACCCATCAGGTGAGAGGAGTCTCGAGAGCTGGAGGGGGAAAAAGCAGCACCAGGTCACTTCTGGCAAGTCCTAGGTCACTCGGGAGAGGAGAACGGAGGCTCTCTGGTCATGGGTTGGGTACATGTGTGTGGCCATTCTGGGGCGCTTACAAGAAAGAAAGATGTGTTGGACTTCCAGATCATTCACAGAAATGGTGGAAAGAAATTATGGGAAGGTAAGGTTGGGGAGTCTTCTTTTTTCTCACCCTTCCCCTTCCTCAAATCTCCACTGTCCTCTAAATGAAAGAGAGAGTTTCTGAAATCACTGAAAGCTCCTCTTTTTCTTACAGGACTTTTAAAGAGACTGTATTAGTTGTTGATATTCCCCTCTTTAAAAATGTTTGGGGATTTTTTTTAGTGATGTCTGATATTATAAAAGTCAGGTGGTTCAACAGCCTTATCTACTTCTTTTATCTTAAGGTTTTTTTTCTTGGCGAATATTTGAATGTTTTCAACCTGAGCAAGAGAGAGAAGCTGGTCAATTTGTACTTCTGTTCATTAGCACTGGTTTACCTCTCTATACTACTGGACATCCTAGAAAAATAATGTAATTCTTTTGTAAAAACTGTTAAGATTAAGGTAAACAAGGGATAAAAGGGACCTCAAGAGGTCAGCTGCCCTGTGCCCCAGCCTCAGGACAGAACTGACTGTGTACAATAAATCTGAGACATGTTTGTCTTACCTGACCTCCTAAAGTCTCTGGCAGGGCTGATGCCTCAATCTCCTTTAGTATCTATTCCAGCTATCCATATCATTGTAATGTTTTTCTTCATATATAACCTGGGCCCCTTTTTGCTGTGACTTGATCCCTGTGCTTCTTGTGCTGTTTACCAAGGGCATGGAAGGTAGGTTATTCCTTTTCTCTTTACAGAAGCTAATAGTGTTCTTACCTCTCCTCTCAGTCATCCTTCCTTTAGACTGCCAATCCTGACGAATATTGCAGCTACTGATGCAGTTTTATGATGAATATTGCAGTTACTCTGTAATATTTTCATCCAGACCATATTTTTCCTAGTTTGTTTTTGCCAAGGTCAGTGTTAAAGCCCTCAGTAGCATCAGCATATGTGGTTCCTTGTGCTTGCCTTGTCTCTCTACAAGATCTTTGTCATAAAAAGAAATTTAAACGTGCTTCATTGGATCTGTTTGTGACAGTTGTGGATTGGACGTTACCTACCTCCCGATTACCTGGTAGGTGCTCCCAAATGGTTTGTTAGTTTTGTTTTTTCTTGGAATTGAAGTTAAATGAAGCAAGTCATAATTCTGACTCCTCCCTTTCCCCTTTTCAAAGATAGACACTGTCTTTACAACTCTTCTGGAAACATGCTAGTCCTGCACAAGCTGTCAGATACCACTGCTGATGGCTCTGAGGATTTCCCTGGATTAAATTAATCCAGCTAAAAACTATTTAGTTTATCTATTCTGTTCTTTCTGAATTCTATCATGAGGTTATCCCTGATATTGCTGATGTTAATTCTGTTGACTGCCTGATCCACAGTGATTTTTTAATAGACCCTGAAGCAAAAATTCATTAAACACTGCCTGCTTGGTGATGTCTAATAAGAGCTTTCACTGCCTCTTAATAGATCTGCTCCTCACTTGTTTTCCTTTTAGTAATATTGTACCAATGCAAGCTTTATCATCTTTTTTCTCTGTGCTATTTGTATTTTACTTTCTGCCATGGCCTCTCTGATTTTTATCTATATATGTCTGTACTATCGTTGCTTGTAATTTTTATCTGTTCTAACAATCTACATGCTTCCTCTCTATGGAGGAGGTTGCTGAAGAACCTCATGATTTAGTCTCTTTCTCCCTGCCACTTCTACATCAGGACAGTTTGTGTCTTAGGTATGCTTTGTTTAAGGACTGAAGACTCCTATGCACTTCTTTCCCATGGGATTTGAATTCTGTTAATTTAATTCCATGTTCTTTACGACAGCTTATTTTGCTGTTCTCACTCTTTCCTAAGACTCTGAGACTTTATCGTTTGCTCCTTCTCAACCAGCTTCCTTTCACGCTTTGCTGTTTCAGTGCATTTCAATGCTGTCAGCATCAAACAGGGAGGACTTCGCTCCTCTGTGTGATTTCTCAGAATTTTGCATCTACGGCATTTCTCCTTGCATATGGCTGAACAACCTGCAGAGTAGCCTGTGGTCTGTGGCATTCCTGCCTCTGTAGTCCCTTACTTCCCCTGGCAATTACAGGTAACCGTTGACATGTTTCAGTTTGGCTAAAGTTTCATAATTTGGTTTCTGAACTGTTTTCTTATGGCCTGAATTTACCCCAGCCATCTCTGCACCCTCCGTCAGATCTTATTCCAACTTACAAGCCACATTGAGGAGTTTAAATGCTTGTTTTACAAAATCCCTCAGGGAAGATAGCAGCAAGGAAAACTCAGAGATGCTGGACGTGTGTGTGGCAGAGGGTGGTGGAAATCAGTATACCAAAGCTAACTTCAAGGCTGGCCTGTTTCTGAACTGAAGTCAGTAAACTGAAGATAGAGCTGATAGAAGTTTCTTGTAAAGACCCCGTTTTCCTCTGGAGTGAAGAGGACCAAGATCTTAACTCAGGCACATCCTCCTCTTCAGCAGAGCGCTCTACAGTGTTGGCTGAAACAATTGTTTTTATCTCATAGAAGTCCAAGAAGTAATGAAACCTTTCTGTTTCCTAAGCAGCATATTGTGTATTCTCTATTTTAATTGGATTGATGCCACGCTGGTACTTCATTAGTACAAGTATTAGCCTTACATAAATTCCTGTGCATAAGTTCTAAACTCCTGGATGGTGCTTCAGCATCACGATCCTGTGCCTCTGTGTGCCTGCTGTAACATTCTGTCAAAATTCATGTCTGTTATGTACTTGTGTTGTGCAATTATTGTATGTTTGATGCACACACTTAATATCAGAGAAAGATGGGTGAAGGGAAACTGTAGAGTCCAGAATATGCCAAGTATCTGATCATAGAATCATAGAATGCTTTGGGTTGGAAGGGACCTTTAGAGGTCATCTAGTCCAACCCCCCTACAGTGAGCAGGGACATCATCAACTAGATCAGGTTGCTCAGAGCCCCGTCCAACCTGACCATGAATGTTTCCAGGGATGGGGCCTCCACTACCTCTCTGGGCAACCCGTTCCAGTGCTTAACACCCTCATTGTAAAAAATTTCTCCCTTATATCCAGTCTAAATCTACCCTCCTTTAGTTTAAAACCATTAGTCCTTGTCCTGTCACAACAGGCCTTGCTAAAAAGACTGTCCCCATGTTTCCTAAGGCCCCCTTTAAGTACTGAAAGGCCGCAATAAGGTCTCCCCGCAGCCTTCTCTTCTCCAGGCTGAACAACCCCAACTCTCTCAGCCTGTCCTCGTAGGAGAGGTGCTCCAGCCCTCGGATCATTTTTGTGGCCCTCTTCTGGACCCACTCCAACATCTACATGTCTTTCCTGTACCGAGGACTCCAGAGCTGGACGCAGTACTCCAGGTGGGGTCTTACCAGAGCGGAGTAGAGGGACAGAATCACCTCTCTCGACCTGCTGGCCCTGCTTCTTTTGATGCAGCCCAGGATACGGCTGGCTTCCTGGGCTGCGAGCACACGTTGTCGGCTCATGTCCAGTTTTTCATCCACCAGTACCCCCAAGTCCTTCTCTGCAGGGCTGCTCTCAATCCCTTCATCCCTCAGCCTGTATTGATACCAGGGCTTGCCCTGATCCAGGTGCAGGACCTTGCACTTGGCCTTGTTGAACCTCATGAGGTTCACATGGGCCCACTTCTTGAGCTTGTCCAGGTCCCTCTGAATGGCATCCCGCCCCTCAGGCATGTCAGCCACACCACTCAGCTTGGTGTCATCTGCAAACTTGCTGAGGGTGCACTTGATCCCACTGTCTATGTCATTGATGAAGACATTAAACAATACTGGTCCCAGTACAGACCCCTGAGGGACACCACTCTTCACTAATCTCCATCTGGACATCGAGCCGTTGACCACTACCCTCTGGATGCAACCATCCAACCAATTCCTTATCTACCGAACAGTCCATCCATCAAATCCATATCTCTCCAATTTAGAGAGAAGGTTGTGTGGGGTCTGTGTCAAAGGCCTCACAGAAGTTCAGATAGATGATGTCCATAGCTCTTTCCTTGTCCACTGATGTAGTCACTCCATCATAGAAAACCACTAGGTCGCTCAGGCAGGACTTGCCCTTGGTGAAGCCATGCTGGCTGTCTCAAATCACCTCCCTGTCCTCCATGTGCCTTAGCATAGCTTCTAGGAGGATCTGTTCCATGATCTTGCCAGGCACAGAGGTGAGACTGGCAGGTCAGTAGTTCCCAGGGTCCTCTTTTCTACCCTTTTTAAATACGAGTGCAATGTTTCCCTTTTCCCAGTCACCAGGGACTTCACCTGACTGCCATGACTTTTCAAATATCATGGAGAGTGGCTTGGCAACTACATCAGCCAGTTCCCTCAGGACTCTGGGATGCATCTCATCAGATCCCATAGACTTATGTATGTTCAGGTTTCTCAGGTGGTCACAAACCTGATCTTCTCTTACAGTGGGAGGGACTTTGCTGCCCCCATCCCTGCCTTGAGGTCCATCCACTTGAGAGGTGTGGGAAGAGAGGTTGCCAGTGAAGACTGAGGCAAAAAAGTTGTTGAGTACCTCAGCCTTCTCCTCATCTGTTGATACTAGGTTGCCATCCTTGTTCATCAGGGGAGGTACGCTTTCTTTAACCTTCCTTTTCTGGTTGACATACCTGTAGAAGCCCTTCTTGTTATTCTTTGCCTCCCTTGCCAAGTTCAGCTCTAGCTGTGCCTTGGCCTTCCTGACCCCATCCCTACACAACCGGGCAACGTTCCTATACTCTTCCCAGGATACCTGTCCCTGCTTCCACTGCCTGTGCATTTCCTTCTTGTCCTTTAGTTTGACCAGCAGGTCTTGACTCATCCATGCTGGCCTCTTGCCGTCCTTTCCTGATTTCTTGCACATGGGGATTGAGAGCTCTTGCACTTTACGGAAAGCATCCTTAAAGATCTGCCAGTTCTGTTCTGCTCCCTTGTCCCTGAGGGCAGTTTCCCAGGGGAAACTTCCCAGTTAGTCCTATTGACTAACTCCTTGAACAGCTGGAATTTTTCTTTCCTAAAATTCAGAGTCCTGACTTTACTCTTTGCCTGACCCATATCCCTCAGGACTGTGAACTCCACCAGTGCATGGTCACTGCAGCCCAGGCTGCCTGCAATATTGACGTCACTGATTACCTCACTTGTGTTGGTGACTAACAGGTCCAGTATCACATCCCCTCTGATAGGGCTGTCTATTACCTGGTTTAAGAAGTTATCCTCAATGCACTCCAGGAGCCTCCTGGGTTGCCTACAGTTCGCCATGCTACTTTTCCAGCAAATGTCCCCCAGCAGGATGAGAGCCCTGATCAAGACTTTCAGCTTCTCTCCTGGACACTAGAGGTTTGTAAGGTGCAAACTGTGCAAAGAACTGAACAGATGCTAGGAGCAGAAAATCCAGCCCAAAAAACAGTTTGTAAGAATTAATGGTTAGAGGGTAAAGAAGCTCACAGAAATAGTGTTGTCATGTTTGCTTATCACTGTGGATACAGTCCAACCTGATCAGTTCCCCCATGCTGTTTGCAACACAAATTCAACATCTGCTGGCACATGGGAGTTTGAAACTGAAATTGACTCTAAAGTGAGAACAGGTTTTGTAGTTCTGTATGATCAAAAGTTTGTTCATTTTATAATTAATCTTGAACTCCCTGCAAAAGAAAATGTACGCTCTTTAAATAGTGTTGACAGACCAATAGGACCTCAGGTTTTGCCTTCACTGGACTCCTAACTTATTGTGAATTATGACTCTTCCAGCAATAGCAGCGATCCTTATTATAGCCAGATAGTGCCCATTGCAGTGAGTCCATTATCACTGACTAGAGTTCCCATGAGCTGCTGAAATAGTTCTGATTTTGTTCAGAGAGCTATTGCTGACAGGCCGATGTGCTTTGTCCACCAGGATGAGAGAGAAAATACTAACTATTTTAAAAGCACAAATCGTGAAAAGTAAATTAATGATGGAAAAAACCCCTGTTTTCCACAATGAAAGGTGCTACAAAAACTTCCTATAAAATCGTAGGTGTTACCTCGGCTACACGAAGCTGCGGTTTCACTAGTGAGGCTCACCAATGCTGCCATCTACAGGTTGTTATTCTCTATTCCGGACCTTCAGGCACACTTTACGCTATTGCACCACCATAAAAATAACTTCATTTGTCTGTACAGGCAGAGATTCAGTCATTTGATTTGCCACATAGCAAACTCAGTGTAGGCATATTCTTATATGTATATTCTTATGTATTCTTATGTATTCTTATATATTACAAAGTGCTGACCAGATACTGTTCAAGAGAATGCTGAATGCAATAAATTTGTGTGTGTATTGATGTCTAGTAATACATAAATCTTGTAGCAAACTTTATCAGGACTCTTTTTTTTTTCCCCAGTTACACCTGTCTGCAACTTTCCCCCACAGGTCACCTTCCTTTTTTTTCTCCCTTAACTTTCTTCTACTTTCTTTGGCAGCCAACAGGACCATGCAGTGTAATCCCAGCAAGAACCACTCCCAGTGCTGTCAGCAAGCAGATGGCAGGTAGAGGTCACGTAACAGATTGTGTTCAGGATCGGTTTCGACATCCACCATTTTAATATCTAAAGAGACATGGCACTGACCCATATCACGGGGCCTTTCCCACTGTGTACAAGGAAGGTTCCCATCTTGCCAGGACAGAGCAAGCCTTGCCTGGCCTCTTAACCACCCACGAAGATTAGTCAGATGGTAACGGTAACTAGTTGAGTATGGCTTCACCCCTGCTTACAACATTCTTTATCTTGAGCAGCTTTCAAACATAAAAGAAACTTCTTTTTTAGTGCTGAAAATGTCAAATAAATTACCTCAGACTGTGACCTTGTCTGTAATCTAGTTAAGGGAGCACCTTACCACCAGGTTGTTCTGATACTATTTCTGCATATTCCAGTCCTACAGTACTTGACTTGGTGATGCTTTTAATGGTGGAAGTGACCTTTGTCATTTAAGGTATGAATGAATATGTCAGGCATGTACTAGTGCTAACAGATCACGGTGTTTTGCGGTGTTTCTTCCATACACCCAAGTGCTCACTGAAAGGGTAATCATACTAGAAAAGTTGCACACTCTGTGACCTGCCACCCAGATTGTAACAGGTTACTATTATTTTACATGTGTGTATCAACCACAGTTGGTTGGGGTGTAAAATGAGGCAGGACTTGACTGTTATATGAATAAACATTATGTTTATTCTTCCTTCAAAAGAACCTTTTCTTGTTCTACTCAGTACCCAGACACCTGTGCAGTGCAGAGATGCTTGGAGCAGTGTAGGGAAATGTAAAGATGCTACCTTAAATCACATCATTTCTCCACGACCCATTCAGCATCTGTTCTTGCATCGTCACTATCTCAAGGGCACCTCTGATTAATACTGCATGTGGAGAAGGCTTCTCCTGTTACCCTTTTTCCTCTGTCAATTAGGTCCCTGCAAGCTATGGAGAAAGGGGAGTGCCTTGCTTTACAAACAGGCCTACTTTGTTGGTTACACAGATGAAGCTTAGGCTAGACAACGACCTAGCAGTCTGAGGAAAGGTGAAGGAGGAGGCAGAACATATTTTCTTGTTGTGTTCAACTTTTTATTTTAATTTGCCTGTAAGAAAAGTATTTCACAATTTCTTTCTCTCTAAATTGGAGAGATAGGGATTTGATGGATGGACTGTTCGGTAGATAAGGAATTGGTTGGATGGTTGCATCCAGAGGGTAGTGGTCAACGGCTCGATGTCCAGATGGAGATTAGTGAAGAGTGGTGTCCCTCAGGGGTCTGTACTGGGACCAGTATTGTTTAATGTCTTCATCAATGACATAGACAGTGGGATCAAGCGCACCCTCAGCAAGTTTGCAGATGACACCAAGCTGAGTGGTGTGGTTGACATGCCTGAGGGGCGGGATGCCATTCAGAGGGACCTGGACAAGCTCAAGAAGTGGGCCCATGTGAACCTCATGAGGTTCAACAAGGCCAAGTGCAAGGTCCTGCACCTGGGTCAGGGCAAGCCCTGGTATCAATACAGGCTGAGGGATGAGGGGATTGAGAGCAGCCCTGCAGAGAAGGACTTGGGGGTACTGGTGGATGAAAAACTGGACATGAGCCGACAACGTGTGCTCGCAGCCCAGGAAGCCAGCCGTATCCTGGGCTGCATCAAAAGAAGCAGGGCCAGCAGGTCGAGAGAGGTGATTCTGTCCCTCTACTCCGCTCTGGTGAGACCCCACCTGGAGTACTGCGTCCAGCTCTGGAGTCCTCGGTACAGGAAAGACATGTAGATGTTGGAGTGGGTCCAGAGGAGGGCCACAAAAATGATCCGAGGGCTGGAACACCTATCCTATGAGGAAAGGCTGAGAGAGCTGAGGTTGTTCAGCCTGGAGAAAAGGCAGCTCCAGGGAGACCTTATTGCGGCCTTTCAATACTTAAAGGGGGCTTATAAGAGAGATGGGGACAGACTTTTTAGTAGGGCCTGTTGCAATAGGACAAGGGGTAATGGTTTTAAACTAAAAGAGCGTAGATTCAGACTAGATATAAGGAAGAAATTTTTTACAATGAGGGTGGTGAAGCACTGGAACAGGTTGCCCAGAGAGGTAGTGGAGGCCCCATCCCTGGAAACATTCAAGGTCAGGTTGGATGGGGCTTTGAGCAACCTGATCTAGTTGAAGATGTCCCTGCTCACTGCAGGGGGGTTGGACTAGATGACCTTTAAAGGTCCCTTCTAACCCAAACTATTCTATGATTCACTTAAGGATTTTTTTAGTGTTACTTCAATACTTACCTCTGCCGTGATTTCTTTAATTTTTGCTATTGCATTAGATTGCCACAGAAATATTGGTGTTGCTTGTAATAAAAGATGGTGCTTCACAATTAACATAGGATAAAGGAGCTCTGAGGAGAGGACTTCTACTTTGAGACACTGGAGATCCTCTCCCGCCTCTGCAACTGAATTTCCATGCCCCTTCAGAATATTTCCTCTCTTTGATACAGAACTTTGGTGACTAATAAGTAGACATAAGGTGCAGCTCCAGTGCCAAGAATAGTTAATTTTACAGCAGCTTTGCAAAGGTAGCTGTTACGGAGGTTTTAAAGAGAAACTCTTGCTCGTACAGTGCAGGGAAATACGATGACTGCTGTTCTGGTAGCTGTAGCAGGGAGTGTATTTGTAACCAGAAAAGCATTCAGAGTCCAAGAATCACCACCAAAAAACCCACTGAACTATTTTTATGTTTTCAAAACTTTTTATGGTGGCATGTTTCTCAAGCAGTGTCAGCCCCTCTGTTCCTGAGGTTGCTAGCCAGCAGCAGGCTTTGGGAACAGGCTCTTCACCCTCGCCATCTAACACAGAAAACCCTTAAATGTTGTTTCAAATTATAGCAGCAGGACATTTTTCATACTTTTTTTAATATTAGTTTTCCTCTTGCAAACCTATATGAGTCATCTCTCTCCTTAAACTCACTTCTGCCCAGTAGTCTCTGTCCTGTAGCCCTCTGATCCCTTGGCTTACAATGTCTCCAAATTTCCCTGTATTTGAGTTACTGGCATGGGTGTCCTATTTGTCCCTGTTGGAGCAGAAGCTCTTGGCAGATGGGCCCTGGGTATTGTGGAAAATCTCAGGCACTGGCAAATGCTGAAAGATTGGCATTCTCTGTCTTTTTCCTTCTGTACTCCCACCTAGATTACTTGCAGCACTTCCATCCCTTAAAATATACCATAACTATTTGACAAAACTGTTCTTTTTACGAGCTCCCAGCCCTCTTTGTGACTGCCATAACAAACCTCTCTGGGGTCGTGACACTGGAAATGGCTGCATTGGAAATGCTGCAGTTCCAATTCCAGGTGTGGTACTGGAGCCCTGTCTATGCAGGAAAGTTCTCCATCTTATGCATAATATAATAACGTGCATAATGTTCTCCAGTTACACCTATAATGCATAGGTATACATAGGTGTACACATATACTGTGCCCTTTCACACAGCTGCCTAGGCTCTGGAAGAGTAGCTTTCTTTGATATTTAACCTTAAACCTTCCCTGAGCATCCTAAGCCTTTCAAACGTTTTCAACCCTTAAAGCTTTCCCAATAAGCATAGAGTCCTGTATAGAAAATTTAAATGCACCAAAGTTTGGCTTGTTTTTCATTGTTACTTTTAGGAGTGTCTTAAAAGCAACATACAAACCACAGGCTGAAAGATCACTGATTTTAATCGAAACTGAAAAAGTTGTTCCTTTTTGTGTCTGCATGGCAGATTGTGCTGGTTTAACTGTTCAGTTCATGTTAGAGTTTATCTGGGGAAGGGGGAGAAAGAAGAGGAAGAAAACTGCTGTGTGGACAAAGTTGGGTTGCTGAGATATTTTGGGGAATAATTACTTTGAACAAAATCTGCTATTATCCTTTGCCAGGGAAACTACATGATATAAACAAAGGTATTATTTGTCTTACTGTCACCTTCTCTGTGGATAAGGAGGTGGTGATGGTAGCACTTTCCCACTGTGTCAGGCAGCTTAATGAGTGTCAGTGCAGTGATTTAGTTCTAAACATTAAGTATTATTTAGCACTTAAGAAGCCACCTTTATCAAAGCAGTGCCTAAAAGCCCCTATTGGGCTAGCTTGTGCTGAGAAGGATGTTCTGAACAGGCAAGGCAGATAAATGAAGCATGAAAATACCACCTGAACGGGGCAAATATGAGCACCTGATGTTGGAGGAGAAACCAAGTGGTGTCTATAGAGTCCGTGATGGATGGACTTGGAGACTAAACCCACGTTTTCTGAAGCTTGTCCTGGTGAGCCCTTGACCAAACCCATCCCTTGCTAAGATTGCTTCAGATTTCTCCTCAGGAGGTGTAATCTTAACTATGGCTGTTGTATGTATATGTTTTCCTTAGTGTGTCTATATTTTGGAGGAGATGAGGGAACCTGTGTCCAGATGATGCTTTCTTCTATAATTTCTGACTCATTCTAGATTAACTGTAAATATTTTCTCTTGTGATACAGGGTGAGAAAGAATAGGGGTCCCTACATATATTTAGTTTGAGACTGCTTCCTAGCTGAAAGCTGGGAGAGGAAGGGTGAAGAAGTGTATTTGAGACACAGAGAAAGGAAAATGATTTTTTCCTATGGCCTTAGAGGTAGAAAAGGAAAACGTTTTGATGCTGTCTTTGTTTCTCACTGTTCACTTTACCTTCCTTTTGCAAAACACAAAGAATATCCTCAGCCTGTTTGGATCTAGTGACTTCATCTTGACTAAAGAGTGCTGCCCCAGAGGAATGAAGATGCATGTCTTGGTACTGATATTCATCATAAAATAAACCTGGGTGTCATTTATAAGGCAGTAAATTCACTTTAGGGGCTTCTGCAGTTGTCATTAAATGTTAGCTCTACAGGAGCTCAGACAGCTCTGGCAGCTGGGAGAGAAGGATGCTGTAAACTGGGGTAGGAGGGACAAATCCAGGAGGAGTAAACATGCAGAAAACATTTGGAGCATTTCAGTGAAGCCAAGTTTCCCAGCTGTGGTGGGATGGCTAGGTTATCCTGCAGGACATCAGAGGTGCTCAGATACAGCTGGGCTCTTTGTTTTCCCTCCTATGTCTCTGCACGTCCCTCCTTTCTCCATCAGTGATGGCAATGGAAGAATGCAAGAACTGGTCTGCTTACAGCTTGGCAGGGGAGTGCAGGGCTCCCAGTCTGGATTTCACCCTTTCCTGCTTCCTACAGCCAGGCCCCAAACTTGCTGCAGCTTCCTTCACACTATACACAGAAAGGATTAAAGTTAGGAAAATTATTCCCCCTGCTCCTTTTATTGTAGGAGAAACTGAGTAAATGCTAGACTGTGATTTGCCCAGGTTACACAAGAAATCTTAAGTGAAATGGGGTATCGGCTCTGTTTTTGCAGTCCTACTTGGGCAGTATGAGCATACAACAATATGGAAAGGGATCCCTCTTTCTTCCATTAAGAGGAAGGATAGGCCCATGATTTTGCTATCCTGGTAAGTTTGTTGTTTGTTTTTGTTTTGGTTTTTTTTTTAAAAACTGTTTTTTACTTTCTTACAGAAATGTATATATCACACATTTCAGGAATGTCACAGCTTTCCTCCCCTGGTTTTGCTGGAGGAATTCTTGCAGGGCTGAAAAACAGGTGGAAGGCAGCTTTCTCAGCACATGGGTGAGACTTCTTTTCAGAGTTGCCCAACTTTAATTTCTTCCAAATTCCCCTACAACATATTAACTGAGTTTAAGATGGCATCTTCTGGACTGGAAGAATACTGCATTTCTGGCTGCTACTAGATTTGCCATCACTTTAGATCATGATTAATGTCTTTTTAGCGGAGGTGTTACGGTCAAAGCCCCAAAGATGCATTCTGGTAAGACTCTCTTCCCTAGTTGCCTGCCTCCATAGCGTGGTCTCTCTCCTCATTTTGTTTTAGTGTTGAGTCTATCACCCAATCTGCTAATTGTGGTAGACCTAGGCAGGAAAGAAAGGGGGTACCACGCAAGAATACTCCACTCTGAAAATGAACTTTTAGACCAGATCTGTGCTATGGCGAATAACGAACTTCAATGTGGTATGAAACTCTGCAGTTTATGCCTGTGAATAGTCATCCATCGCAGCAATGTTGGTGTGTGGCTCTGATCAGTCACCAGTGGATCTATCTGGTCTCACTACCTCTTCTTATGGTGGGTACCTTCCTTTGAAAAAATGTTCTGGTTTGAAATCTCTCAGTCTAAATCCCTTTGTCATTCAGTATCATCTTTATCTCTTTTAGCCTCTTGTATAAAATAGTGCTTTTTTCTCCAGTGTGGCCGCTCACATGCTTCTATTTCTCCCTGTTGGTATAAAATGCTGTGAATCCTAAATTGCCCATGCAGTTTGACAGGGTCAGATAGGGAAATAAACAAGCAACACTTGGACGGAGCAGGGATAGCAGCAGCTATATTACATCCTAGTATGGGACCTTAAGTCCCAAGATACCAAGTGCTAGGGGCAGATGCCAGCCGAAAGAGAAGTTGCTGCTCCCCTCCAGCAGCCTTATGGGCAAGCTCACCCACCCCACGTGGCTTGACACTGGCTTCAGTGCTATGGGTAAGTCAACTCAGCAACCGGTCCCTGGTCCTGTTAGGGCAAGGGGGAGGATGGGGCAGGGAACCCAATTGCCCTGGTGGCAAGAGGGACTCAGGTGGTGCCATTGGTGCCATCACAGGACAGCCTGGGTCTCCATGGAGGCACACAAACCAGTTTTGCATATGGGTGCTGCTCTTCTCCCAAACTGATAGGGGGTATTGGTCTCCATGCACCACTATTCCCCACTGCCCACTGCAAATGCAACTGTTTCATGTGCTCTTTATCTGTCTCTGACTTTAATTATTCCCAGTTACTGTGATGCCAGGGTAATTTCCACGATGCAGGAGGTCAGACCCATCAAAAGTAAAGTCCAATCACTGTCTTCAACAAAGAAATCTTTCTTCCAGTTACTTGGCTGGTGTCGGGCAGTTTTTTTTAAACAGATGCAAAACAAAACCCTTATTCAGTTGGTGTTCACACAAAGTTTTGCCATTAATGATTTACAGCAGCCCAGATTTGGGCTCGTTTATTACAGATCTTCTATCAAGAAAGACCAAATTATGTTTTTCCTGTCTTCAAGAAAGTTGAGATTTTTCTAGGTTTTAAATGCCACCTAGAATGATCCCTCTTTAAAATATATGTTCTTTATACATTAAAGCAACAGCAAAATAGAGAAGAAAACTTGATTTTCCTTTGCAGGTCAACTTTAAGGTCAGCACTATAAGCCTTTTGTAACTCCTTGAAATTTTAAACTGCTTTCTTAGCTAAGTTGAATACAACTGATGTTAAAAACAAAACAAACCACTACACATTTTCCCCTTCTGAGGAAAGGAAGGCTGAGGGGAAGTCTGCAATGGAGTAACCAAGAGGACCTAAACCAATTCCTGAATATTTAATCCTGGTATTTGAGATGGGCAGGGATCCAAGGGGCACCAAGAAGAAATCTCAGCTGCTGCTGTAGCACCTACACCAAGGAAGATAAACATGGCAACTGGGAAACCTGGAACTCATTCATGTCTGAAATGAAACAAAACTATTAAACTTAACATCCATTTGTTAAGTACTTGCTTGTGATTTACAGCTCCTGTTCTGAGACTTGCAAAAACTGTTTAAGGGGATGCCAGGCAGACTCTTGTTTCCACTTCTGTACAAGCCCATCTAGCAACTTTTTTTCCTATTGTAGAATTGGTGTCAGCACAAGGGAAAATGGAGACTCAAATGGAAATTCTTGACTTATGCTGTTTCTTTTTATCCCTGCTAGGGAGGTAGGGGCAGTATCTGACGTGCAAAAGGTGCAGGATGTTTCAGTGTGAGCTGGGTGCTGCTCAGCTCCCTGCAGCCTGTCCTCAGCACTGCAACGGCCTCACGTCACAGGGCAGAGTTTCTGCCCCTTTCCTAGTGGCAATGTGTTTATATGAGCAGGTGGCATGTTTAACAGGGGGAAAAAGGCAACAAAAGATTGTTGTTGAATGTACCTTTCCTTGAAAAGTAATGTTTTGTAGAAGAGTGGCCTTATAAAACGTTTGTTTTGGTGGGAGGAGGAAGGAAAATGAGAACTTTCATCTGGGAAGAAAACAACCACCCATTTTCCTGGAGACAGAAAAAGGGGCGGGCATCCCCACGCTTAACTTCTAAATCCGCCAAAGAAAGGTTGCTTTTTGAACACGCAGTGAGCCATCGTCTCCGACCTTCCTGGCTGGTTTTGGAGTAACTGCTCCAGAAGGTACGCGAAAAAAATAAAGAAGAAAACCCTGAAATCCTCCTCACCTCCCCGGCCAGGTGTATCCACGCGTGGAGTACGCTGCAGCGGGCCGGTGCGCCCTCGGCTCCTCCCACGGCTGCGGGTGCGAGTAGAGGATCCCAGCCCCCTCCCTGGCGGCGGCGTGAGGAGGAGGAGGGTCGACTCCAGCGCCTCCCCCCTTCCCCGCCTCCCTCCTCGCTGAGCGCAGCGCCCCGAGCATGGAGCCTGCCTGAAACGCTCCGTGGGCTCCGGCAGCTGCTGCGGCGGCACAACATGGAGGCGGCGGCACCGCCGCTGCTGCTGCTGCTGCTGCGGCTCTTGGCCGCCTCGGTGCTGCGGTGCGAGCCGGGCTCGGCCGGGGGTAAGCTCGCCGGGGCGTCGCGGGGCCCGGGTCGGCGGGGAGGGGAGCGCCGCTGTCCCTTTTGTTGTCAGACTTGGGCAAACTTTCCCCCGCGCTCCGCCAGGAGGGCTACGGGGGCCGTGGCGGCGGGGAGGGGGGCAGGA
>VYZW01003542.1:4357-14803 GCA_013401315.1 Balaeniceps rex | reverse complement strand
ATGCCAAGACTTTTGCCATTTCAGGGCATAAGTTCGTTATTAAACAGCTGTACATTTCAGCAATCGTTTGGTAATGATGAGTGCGGTTTCACACTGACCACCCCAGTTGAGTTGATGGGGCATGCTCTCAGATCCACGCATTCGGTGCTGTGTCAGTGCCAGGGTGAGGGGGATGTGGACAGGGAGATCCCATACTTCACAACTGGATGGGCAAACTCCAGGGACTTGCTGGAGCTGCAACTACAGAGGCCTGGATTCATCTGTCCAGAATGGTTCTCCACCACAACTGAGGGATGNTCAGTGCCTCTGGCCAGTCCGTATGCAATAGATTTGTGTAGCTTTGTGTTGCTGGGCTTTTTTGGGTACAAAAGTCACTGCTCCTCATGGTGCCAGGTCATTGATATTTAGGTCATCAAACCCATGATAGAAGGAGTTTCGCTATGTAGATATTATACATGGGGTCAAGATTTCCTGAGATCTTCTAGAAGAAAAGTGGTACCATTGTTACAGTGTAGAATACAGAAATATCTACAGGCCCAAGTCGAGAGGACTGGGGTGCTGCGGGAGCTGGGTCTACTGGTAATAACACAAAGTGAGAGGGTGGCCTTGGTTACACAGAGCTTGCAAACTCCATGGACAAGATAGCTCTTAGCACAAGCGTGCAACCAAGACATAGACGGCTTATGAGACCTTGAGAAATCATACATGGAACATGGTAGAAACGGGAACCAGATTCTGAATACCCCAGTGCTGTTTAATGTCAGACCATTTTGCAGTCAGAATACTCTTTTGTATTTCTGATGCAAAAAGAAAGAAAGGGATGAAACTGAGAAAGAAACAAGGATTCCAGAATAAATGAAATGGGAGGAAGACACTTTAAAAGACCCTGAGGAAAAGATACCTTTTCTCTCTTTCCTTGCCCTTTACTGTCAGAAAAAACATGATTTCATGAATGCCTTTGTGCTGATCTTCACTGCAAACTCTCATGTTGTTTTGCGTGCTCTGAGACTAATGCACTTTCAGTCTGGGACCAGTGACCCCTTTGAACTCACTTGCAATACAGGAAGACAAATGGAGAAACAGATTTTAATCTTGGCATCTTGGCAGTAGATGATGACGGGTTTCGAAAATGAAGGATGAACTATGAAAATGAGAATTGTGTTTTATTTTGTCTGGAGCTCCTTGGTCCCAGAATTATTCATATTTTGAGGCTGATTCATCAACTTCCTCCTTTTGTTTCATTTTCTTCTCACTGTCTGAATCCAATGGGAAAGAGAAAGAACACCTTTAAGAATTTCCTTCCTTGATTAATTCTAACTTTTAATGGGATAGAACGAATGAGCCAGTTTTCCCAGATGCCCTTATTTTGCATTCTTCCCTTGGGAGCAAAACCACACTGATAATAGTTGGACAAATTTTTCAGAACTAAACAGGCAGGTGTTGTGTGTGAGATGTTGGTCCCTGGTGGGACTGGTCATCGGTGTTATCAAGTTGTTCCCTTGATAGCACTTGATCCTGCTGAGAGTTTTGCTCATAGTAATACAACCTTGATAATACTAAAAGAGTACTGCAAAAAGTGTTGTGTCCCAAAGGTTTCTTCAGGATAGATCTGCTTAGAACCAACCCTGCAATATGCTCCATATGCTCTCTTACTACAGTTAGCACTTTCCTTGAACTGACCATTTCTACCACAATTTTGTCAACACTCCCACTTCAGGAATTCTCAAATCCAGGTCATTTGAAGTGTGACTTCCTGCCTTCTTATCAGCCATAAGGAAGAACAAAATGGTCACCCCCACCCTTATAATTTTATTGGTATCTCCTTCACTCCAGAAGCTGGTTAAAAACTGCCCTAATTAAATCATGCCTTCTATGGTTTACCTCTACTTATTACAAAAACTACATCTCCATACAGCAGTTTCCCTTCACTTTTTTGAGAAATCATTAATTATCTTATTTTCATATGTGCATATATAATATATGCATGTATGTATGTATGCAAATGTATCCTTTGCACTTTGCGATCTCAATATCTTTTCTTGTCTCCTTTATCTGCAAGCGCTCTGTATAGGGTGGCTTGGAAATATTCTGCAGAAAGGGTGCTATCCCGTATAATAAACTTGCCAGAAAAAAAGTATATTCTAACTTTACCACAGATGTCTGAAGTGGATGCTACCAATGGTAGATATTGTTATCTGTCTTTTGGGACAAAGCAGGATAGCGGACATAAGTACACTGAAAGTTAAACTATTAATTTCCAAAGCTTTATAACCAGTCTAATCCATATAGTTTCATTTTTCTCACTTGCAAATTCACGTCCTTGTTTGGTCTTTGAAACATTATAAACCCAAATCCATATTACTCCTTGAGCTTGTTGCAAGTAAATTCAAGGGCATTTAAAACAAGCGGAACAGTGTCATGGCTAGCTAATTGTCTCCAATTTTCCCCTCAAGGCCTCCTTGTCACCAGCACTGNCATGGGACATTTTCAGCTCTCACCATGCCCGCCAGCCAGGAACCTGCTTTGTGACTGGCCGTACACAGCTTTCTCTGCTGCTCTCCATAGTCGTGCAATGATCTGCATGAGAGTTAATGTCATGCAGGCAAAAACCTGAGCTAGAACTCTGTACATCACATCCCATAGGTGAAATACCTCCTTGGCAGGGGCCAGCCAAATCCAGTTCCTTTTAAGCCCCTTTTAAGGACTGAGTTGCAATTTTAAGGTGCTCTGGCTTTGTGCTGACCCTATACAAAGAAAGGATCATAAAACAAAAAGTCCAAAACCTTTGGTGTTGAGCAGTGGGTGTGTACAACCATGGAAGAGGCAAAGGAACCGTAACATGGATATCTAAAGTTTTACATCTAAGTCAGAGCCAGCTACACTTCCAATGCTTCTTTCCACATCACGGGAAAGAAATAACCACTTCCAAAGTACCTAAACTGGGTACCTGTAAGACAGGTCACCCTCTGGAGTTCCCTGTGTCTTCTTATTGACCATAGGGTGAGCTCAGGGTGATTGACTTGGGCTTAAATGGCCAATCTGTCAATGTTTAAGTGAAGATGACCCCAGTTCACACAGCCTGGAGGTAGCTGTACCCATATACCCTGTCTATTTTACAAAGTGAAGTTATCTGCAGTAAAAGGAGGGCTTCAAGGTTTTGCCCTAAATTCTTGGAGGATGTGTGCTTTGGGGTTTTTTTAAAAGCAAGGATAATTAACCTATTGCAAGTGACCTGTAGATAGGCTGAGCTGTGGAATTGATAGAGTGACACACTCTGTTTTATATAGCCCAACATAACAAGGTCCATGGTTAATTTAATGAACACACATAGTATCAGATGTAGCATTTTTTAAATCTTGTAAGCTGTGCCTCATGGTATTGTGTAATGCTAAAAGTTGTGACAAATCCAAGAGAATGATTATTAGGAAGAGGCAAAGAGAAAGCACCTGGGAACAACCCAAGCTACAGTGTTCTCTCAGATTTCTTGTTTGGATATTGTTTGGGGTGTTTTTCGGTGCAATATATGTGTGGGTGACAGATAGGGGAAAAATTCAGAGGATTGACAGAAAACTTGCAAAAATTTACATACCTTTTTGGGATATATAAGTACAATGTTTCACTACATCTTCCCTCATGGCAAATCTAGACAGTTCTGTTACGAGGATATCCAACATGCTAACCTTGATCCTCCCAAGTATCTGCCTTTCATCACGCTCCTCAAGATTGTTCTGCCTGTTTTTTCTGCCACTGTGTCATGATAATGTTTCAGTGTGCAAAGTTCCTCATTAGTACAGGCATGGGAAAGAAATGCAAGAGGTAAACATCTCAAGTTCATTTATGTGTATGGTGTTTTAGCTAAATGAAAACATTTTCATTACTGTGTGAAGCTGAACTGAATGTTTCTGTTTCCAGATTTTGTATGTTCTGCTGGGGGTGAGGTGTGCTTAAAGCAAAAACACCAACCTTGAAACAGAGAACTACCGGTTGCTGATCTACTCAGTATATGTCACGAGGGCTTTTCAGTGAAAAGTTTAGAAGTGAAAAACCGATCTTCTTCTCAATTACCAGCACGTCAGGGTGTTTTGGGCATATGAAAAGCATCTAAATTAAGTCAACAGCTTTTCTTGGGATTTAGCATGCACAGTTAAGCAGTTTACAGGTTAACATTTGAAAAGCTGATTTGACCAATGGCAATGCTAACATCAGTTTATTTTTTCTTCATTTGAACAAAATTCATAGGAAATTTTATGCATAAGCTGTTCAAATCCAGCAAGGAAAGAAGTTCTCTCTGTGGTTTTATATTTGTAAGTATAACTCACCAATGCATTTTACATTTCAGAAGTCATCCATTTTCTTTACATGCAATATTTTCGGGCAATACATTAGAAATTTTAGATTTCCACAATTAGGCACTTAACACCTGTTGCAGCTCCAAAACCATTCCTGGTATCTCTTGTTTTGTGGCCTTCCAAAACTGCCTTGGAAATCGGTGCCTGCTCTTCTACAAACTCTCTGTGCACTCAAAACATTTTGTGTGGCTTTTTTTGGTAATTCTAATTTTAAGTCTTCTGATCTTTGATGGATGTACAAATTCATTTAATCAGTCAGTTATCCCGCAATATAGGCATCTGAGTCATATGCTCTCCACCAGCCTTTGCTTGGTTAAACACCAGATGGATGAAACAGCTGTATAAATCTTTAATCTTTGTGACAGCCTTTCCTTCATTTATTCTTTGACATATGTGGTTAGCTTCACTTGTGTGTTCTTCCAATTAGGGAGTTAACCAATCTCTGTCATTCAGATCTATTTAACACACTTTGCTTGTCTATAGCTTAGGGAATTTTACTTTTACATTGATTTTTCAAAATATACATTAAATATTTAGCCAGCATTTGAAGTAATATTGATGTGTCTGTTATCTTTGTTCATTAACTGTTGATCTATCAACATTGCTGGTATAATTAAAAACACACGTTATCATGACACTTTGTAGTTACAGTCCCTTTCTTTGGAATAGTACTTGTAAGATAATCCTCCTCCAAAACTGTGACATTTATAATCAATGGCTGTTTTTCATACTATTCTGGTTTGCAGTTACACTATTTCTGTAATCTCACTACTGTAATAAAATAATATAAATCGAAACTGAAAGACAATGACTGAACTATCCCTTGTAGTGTGCATCCTTTTAAAGGGTTCAATTTACCTTTATTCTAAATTACTGTGTTTTATGAATGGAAATTTTGGAACTCTTCTAAGCTCTGTCTAGAAGAAACCAGACTTAAAATAAGACTCTGTTGCTATGATTAAAAGAGCTGATTGTAGGACGGTATGTGTGGTACTAAATCCTGAGGAGATCCCCCCAGATCAGATGATATCAAGAGTGTTTGCAAGTCCAGAAGTACTGTGCCCAACTAACCTTAAAAAGATCTGGGATAAGACTTTTAAAGAGATACATAATACATGAAGTGGATCTAGAGACTGCAACATGGGAAATTTCGTGCAAAGCCAGAGAACTGTTTAATGCATTTGAATATTGGGAAGTCTTATAGGAGGAGGGTGTGAGCTCCTCCCACCATACAGCTTAGAGAGAAGGTAGAAAAAAATCCCCTGTGAAGAATGATTTTTTGGGAAAAAAGCATGTTTAGCTGGTTGGTCTGGTTAGAGTCAAAACTAATTTGTTTATTTCCTCTGCCCCTCCCCCAAAAAAACCCCAACCAAACCAGTAACACTGTAATCACTTTACTACCTAAGAAAAAAGGGAATGATAGGCAAGTGATGAATACTGATGCTGACCTAGGAAAGGCTAATGTGGGACCATCATTTTGTAGGGTGCACCAGCAGTGCTTTGTTGGCTGATTTTACCACCCCACCCAGAAATGTCATTTCTGAGTTCCAAAAAAATTCAGTCCAGGCTGTTAAGCGTACAACCTAAGAAGTCCTGAGGCTTTGCAATCAGAAAAGAAATTTGCATATGGAAAAGAGTGGGAACAAAAGGCAATAGGAAAGCAAAGGCTTTCATATCTTATATGAAAAACATGCCTCACATATATGAAATAAATCTAAAACTCTGGGATGTCACTACAGATGCTGAGATGCCATAGAGAATCTAGAAGCTATCTGATGCCCCTGAAAGGTTTTAATGCTACTAATCTGATCTCCTTCTACGACAAGGTGACCCACTTAGTGGATGAGGGAAAGGCTGTGGATGTTGTCTACCTGGACTTCAGTAAAGCCTTTGACACTGTCTCCCACAGCATTCTCCTGGAGAAACTGGCTGCCCATGGCCTGGACAGGCATACTCTTTGCTGGGTAAAAAACTGGCTGGATGGACAGGCCCAAAGACTTGTGGTGAATGGAGTTAAATCCAGTCGGCGGCCGGTCACAAATGGTGTTCCCCAGGGCTCAGTGTTAGGGCCGGTTCTGTTCAACATCTTTATCAATGACCGGGACGAGGGGATCGAGTGTACCCTCAGCAAGTTTGCAGATGACACTAAGCTGGGTGGAAGTGTTGATCTGCTTGAGGTTAGGAAGGTTCTACAGAGGGACCTGGACAGGCTGGATCAATGGGCATGAGGTTCAATAAGGCCAAGTGCCAGGTCCTGCACTTGGGCCACAACAACCCCATGCAACGCTACAGGCTTGGGGATGAGTGGTTGGAAAGCTGCTTGGTGGAGAGGGATCTGGGGTGTTGGTCGACAGCTGGCTGAATATGAACCAGCAGTGTGCCCAGGTGGCCAAGAAGGCCAATAGCATCCTGGCTTGTATCAGGAATAGTGTGGCCAGCAGGACCAGGACCAGGGAAGTCATCCTTCCCCTGTACTTGGCACTGGTGGGGCCACACCTCGAATACTGTGTTCAGTTTTGGGCCCCTCACTACAAGAAGGACATTGAGGTGCTGGAGCGTGTCCAGAGAAGGGCAACAAAGCTGGTGAAGGGTCTAGAGCACAAGTCTTATGAGGAGTGGCTGAGGGAACTGAGGTTGTTTAGCCTGGAGGAGAAGAGACTGAGGGGAGCCTTATCACTTTCTACAACTACCTGAAAGGAGGTTGTAGTGAGGTGGGTGTCAGTCTCTTCTCCCAAGTAGCAAGTGATAGGACGAGAGGCAATGGCCTCAAGTTGTGTCAGGGGAGATTTAGATTAGATATTAGGAGAAACTTCTTCACGGAAAGGGTTGTCAAGTATTGGAACAGGCTGCCCATGGAAGTGCTTGAGTCACCATCCCTGGAGGTATTTAAAAGGCAGGTAGACGAGGTGCTTAGGAACATGGTTTAGTAGTGGACAGGTACGGTTGGACTCAATGATCTTAAAGGTCTTTTCCAACCAAATGATTCTATGATTCTATAAGTCCCAAGAGACGTTTGAAACCATTTCATTTTCAAATATGTTATTCTTTATGTTTACTCTCTCTTTTGTGTCTTTCTGAGCATGTGTTTAAAGTCTGTGAATAGAATGGGAGTTGAGAGCAACCTTTCTTAACTAGCCCTCTTCTGCATGTGAATAATACACTGTCTAAATGAAGTAAAAAGGGAGTGCAGGTGTAAGGACACGTGGGGTTTCTTCCTTCTCCTTGGTATTTCAAGGATATGATTTATAATAGCCCCATCATTTCAGGGTTGGCAGTTGACTGAGTTCATGCTCTTTTTCTAATAGCTTTTCAACTGTGCTTTTGTTATCATGTTTCCTATCCAGGCACACTGGGATTTTTATCAAGGTAAAAGGAATCAGAGTGACCACAGTGTAAAGTAATTCTGTTCAGAGTAGAGACTCTTGGTGATTTCTTCCTTGCACTGTAGCACAAAACTCAGAGCAGTTCATATCCCTGTATAGAAATACAATCTCACAGTAACCAACGCTTTGATATGTTTGATCTGTTTCAAGCATTTCTGAAGTATTTCTAAGTATATTAGCTATGAAATATGAATGCATTCTTAATATAGGGAAATAACCTTGAACTTCAAATACATTTCTGCAAGAAAAGATCTATTCTTCTTCCCAAGGTGTGTATGAGAGTTAGGTAAGGAGTTTTTCTCATTTCAACTGTGTGGGAATGTAAATTGTCTATACCTGTATAGAAATCTTCCCTTGAAATTCCAGCTTGATATCAATACCTATTTTGCTTGCCGTGTGATGCCAGTTACATGTCCCTTGTTTATTTTCCCCTCCATCTGCATGCAAAAAAGTCCTTCCTGTCAATATCAGCTACCCACATGTAGCCAGAAGAGATTGGATCTCACCCCATTCCAGCAGCATTTTTCAAACTGCTATAGCTGTGAGATGAAATCTCATTTATTTTATGGCCACAAATTCCAGCAGGGAACAGGAATAATTTCTTCTTCATGGAAAGAATTTTTAAGCCTTTGAGACCATCCAACACTGTCTTTCTCAAGGAAGTTAGCTTAAAAGTTTTTTTAAAAAGTTAACTTAGAGAAACAGTTTTTAAGTGACTGACTGACTGACTTACAAAATTGAATATATGGTTGGTGGTAGAGCTTAGCATGTCTGGTCCTTTGTTGCTATGGAAGTAGGAAGAATCTGCAGTCTTTCCCTTTACTTGATTTCACTGATGCAAGACAGCCAGTGGCATATGGGAACATATTTTCTGCATTAAGATTTCTAGAATTTTCCTCATGTTTTACCTGTGCAGTTTGAACTGATCACTGTTTTATTGGTTTTTTAGCATAGACAGAAGGACAACGAAAAATTTCATGAGATTTGGGAAATCCTCGTTAAGCAAGACAGACTGCTGTACATTTCTACTCCACACATAAAGATGTACTTGAAATTCAGTAATATTTTCCCTGCATATTTTCCCTGCATATTTTCTGCTTTTAAATTTGATAGCTTTTGAAATAATTATGAAGGAATCAACATTAAATACAATTTTAATAAGCCCATTTTGATTATCTCTGGTCAACATAACTTATATAGCAACCATGTTTCATTCAAGATTTTCATACCCTAAAGGACTGACAGGCTTCATTCCAAGAAAATCAAGCCCTAAAACTCTGATATTTTGTCCAAAGAGATGGGACACTTCAATCCAATTTGTTTAGGGTATTACATTTTGCAGGAGTCAGTTCTGTTTATTATTATCTACAAGCCAATGGCAGGTCTCCAGCAACTGCAGTCTGTACTTTTTTAGTATATCTGCATATTCATATTAATGTATCACACACATATGTATAGTTCATGCACCTATAGCTTGTTATGTGAAAACTTTCATGACTATGACTTGCTGATTGTTATCAAAGACAGTCTAAGAGATTCATCTCAATATTTTGTCATATTCTGCTGAATGCAGACATTTGTGCAAAATGTTGCTGATCAAGATCTCAGAGCAAGTCTCTAAGACATAGGCATTTCAGTATGCCACAGCTGGAAGAATAGTTTCCATAGACATTCAGCATTAAAATAAAACAACTTTTTTCAGCAGATGGAATAAAGCATTGTACTGCAAAGTAATTCCTTGGAGAGACACTTCATATTTGAGTTTCAAGGAAGTAATTTAGAAGACAACAGCACATCTTATTTGGTAATCTTGTGAGTCTTGTCTGTGAATCTGAGAGCACTGCAGTTCAGTAGTGGGACAGCAACTGTTTCATTTTCCATGAAACAGAAGAAGGATAATTCCATACTAGGGGGAAAAAAAAAAAAAAAAAGTAGTTTTGGTGTTAGTTCTGTCTTGGAGTTCTTGCTGTAACTGAGAAGAGGTTAAAGTGAAACACCTTAAGAGTCTAGGACAGCCCAGACACAGCCTGTTACCTGATTGCCTTCAACTGCCTATTAACAGAAAATCACATATTTATACATTGAACTAAACTTGTGCTTTAAGTGCGTAGAACCAGGTGAAGGTCCGTCATCTTTTACTTGCTCTGTTTCACAGGGTCTCATGATCAAATGATCTAAGTCACTTAAGGTCCACTTGCTTCACCAAAGGACTTAAGCCTCTAAATTCCTTGTTGCAGATGTAAATATATTAATGTCCATCTATGAAAAAGTACCTGCCTTGTACCACTATTTATTGCCCTGCTGCAGGAAGACTATGTGATAAATACTGCTGTTTACCTATGAAAGATACGGTTTACCTGTAAAAACAGTTGTCAATACAGTCAATTAGTTGATACAGGTACAAACGAGAGCAAATAATTAGATGATTGACTATCCCCATTTGTTGCTTATTTTCTATTATGAGTTACTTAACATTTTGTTCTATAACTAGCCTAAAACAAGTAACTTACATCAACTTGAGTAGGAATTATGAGCAAAGAGTTGCTACAAAATAATTCACTTTCATGACAGCAAATGTATTTTAACATAAAGGTTAACTGTCATCCCGCAGGAACAAATCACCTAGAACCACACATGTGACATAAGTGCACAAAACACACAGAATAGTGGTGGCAAACACCACCTGAAGTCCATTTGTGATACCGACAAATGGA
>VYZW01003541.1:18496-29882 GCA_013401315.1 Balaeniceps rex | reverse complement strand
ATTACTGTTGTCTGTGAATTTGCTGAGGGTGTTCTATGCATCCTCAACCAGGTTATTAATGATTATGTTAATTGTAGCGGGCCCTGGAATCAGTTTTTGGGGTACTCTGCTGCTTACTGCACACCAAAAGGCTGGGCTGTTGATTGTTGCCCTTTGAGCCTGGCAGTCCAGCTGATTTTCAGCTGATTGGTCAGTCTGATATGCTTTAAGGGAGAATACTGTTGTGTTTTGGTAACTTACATTATTAATAGCATTACAAAGCCATGTGGCTAGTAAATGTGAATTAAATGTTAGCCTGGAAACCTGCTGTTGCTGAATGGAAGAGTGTATTCAAGAGCATAATTGCTTTTGCTAAACTTTTGCAGGCAGCAATGATAATGTTTGCTAAATGCCTCCTTTTTTTTAAAAAAAAAAAAAAACAACAAAACCAAACCAAAACAAACAAACAAAAAACCAAAACCAAACAACCCCAACTCAAATCCCCAAACTGTTACCTTTAGTGATAGTAGCAGCTACAACTTGATTTTTTTAACTTGACCATATTTGTAAACTTCAACTTAAGGCAGACTGCACTGTGAACTGCTTCTGGCACAATTCTCTGCAAATACAATTTGTTCCTAGAAGTAAACAGAAAATACTAAAAAAAGTAAAAACAGAAAAGCACTAAAAGTCTTATTTCACTGGTGCCTATTTGTGTCACTTAGCATTTGGCCATGTTGTCAGTCTGCAGATGCTGGACCTGGAATCTAACTTAGGCCTCAGGCACTAACTGAACATCTCTGGAATTAAGTAATTTTTGTACTTGCAGAGTACCTGGAGATCTTCTTTTGTTCATGCTACCAGAGACTTTGAAGCTTTTTAGTCAAAAAGATGGATAATTTATTGTGAGAAGTCAAGGGAGGTATGCTTTCTCATACCCCTCCCTTGTGTTAATTTTGCAGAGTTATTTGCAAAATGTTTACAACTCTGATTTGAGTTACAGCTTTGGTACGTATCTCTTAACTGCCTATCTTGTGCAGGAGGAGGAGAAAACCATTGATGTGTACAACATGTTGTATTTGCCATGACTATGGAAAACTTCACTTCAAAAATAGGAATTATGTGGGCAAATACATAGTTTAACTTAAACTGTCACTTTTTCCAGTAAATGGATACCAGTACTGGTGTGTCATCTTGTTTTAATCTTGAATGCTGCAACTTAAAACTGAGAACATCATTAAAGTGCACTTGTTGTGTGTGTGTGTCTGGATTTGAGGGAAGAGGGGGGCAAGGGAAAGAAGTTCCAAAGGAAGGGAGTGGAAATACCTTTACAAAAGCACATCTAAAAATTCACTCTGAAGCTCCAAGTGATTAAAAATATATACAGAAGCCTATGTAAAAGAAGATACTAGCCTGTGTGCAGTTTAATAACTTTATGAATTGTCTCTGGGACTGTGTTTAGACTCCAAATGTTTAGACCAGAAGTTTTTTGTTGGGTACCTGTAACACAGATCAGCTGGCATGCACAATACTGAATAGTTAAAATAATTAAAATAACTAGGCAGTATGAAAAGCACTTAATAATTGAATACTCTGTGCTTCTGTGACATTCATGTGTTTGGTATGTTGTGTTGGTGGGTAAGGGGAGTGGAAATGATGACTTTCTTACTTAGAGCAGTAAAGTTACAAAATGAAAGTGTAGCAAGATGGAATACTGCTATTACTGAGCCTATATTAAACTGTAAAATGAAGATAACTGTTCAGTTCTCTAACTTGTTTGGGTGATCTACTAGGTACTTAATAAAAGCAAGTGAGAAGAAGTGGTCTGACTGTCAAACTATTATCCTAGGTCCTCCAGCTCCACTCCGAACTCCGATGAAGTATGAAACACAGAGACCAGGTAGCTGAATACAAATGAGCTAATGTCCTTTTTCAGATGCAACTTTGGAATTGGTGGTTTTGTTTTAATGATGACCGAAGCAGGTGGTTGATTATGGTTTAGGAAGAAGCAATGCAAGTTACCAAACATTTGAACCATTGTTTTTCTTTTGTGCACTGGTTAATTTACATAAGAAAAGATCCTAGGAGAATATGAAATCACAAGTATTTTCACAGAAAGACTTTCAAACTTGAGACATTATAGTTTCTTTCTTCCTGATTTATCTGATAGCATCTGATATCAGTTAATCTAGCTAATGCTTTTTTAGCTGGTGAAGTTTTCAACAGAAAATTTAGCAGCATGCGTGTGTGTACACATGCGATGCAGTGAAAGTTTGATAAAACAAGAGCATATAAACCAAGAACAGTGTGGGTTGTTTATTATCAAGATGACACTAAGACAAGAATATTTAGTTGTATGTTAGGAAGCAAGAAGAAAATGGCCATTATCTTGTAGACACCTTTAATGTTTTTCTGCGTGGATCTTTCCATATTAAGCCCAAAAGACCACATGCCCATCACTGTCAGCTTGGGAACAGCCAGCTCACACTGAGAGCTACTGCACAGGCATGCAAATGCATGAAACCGGCATAATACATTTAATTGTTGGTAAAAATCTGTCTATGGAGACTCATTATGTGGCACAAACTTGTTACATGTCAACTCTGTCACACTGATACTGCTGCATGTCACCTCAGGAAAAAAAACCAAAACAACAGAGGAAGTTTTTAACAAGACTGAAGTTTTGGTGGGAACGGGCCACACTGTTCCCCTGGCAAGAGGTGTCCCATCAGGTATTTTCTACCACAGTTAAATTACAAGAGGTTTTCCATATAAATTAATGCTGGAACTTTGTGAAATTTGTTTTTGTGTGCAGCCCTGGAGTTTGACTTGATGTCAGCACAAGCATATTCCTGATGGAATGAATATTTAAGAACAAGCACGGAATGCACTATCCTTCTGAAGTTTTGTTTGTGTGTGTTTTTTTTTTTTAAAACCATAACGTGGCATCCTAGGGGAAAAGAATACAGTAACATACTGTTCAGGGCTTGTGGTATTTCTACTTGTTTGCTCCAATATGAAGAAACTAGCAGTGTTCATGACTTACGAAATCAGTCAGTTAAAATACAGCTGTATGTAATTAGGAAGATGCATTCTATTTCTGCACATTTTTTTTCTCAGATTAAAAATAAGTATTTTAATACTTCAGCATGCTCTTTTATAATGGTCAACACGTGAATATGCTTAATGCCTCTTTGAGATTGTTTTGCAGATACATTTAGCTGAACTCTGCTGGTTCTCTGAGTTGATCAAGAATACTTTAAAAGTGTTTTAGGCAGTGCAAAAACCAAGCTATTAAAACTCAGTGAGGAGCGAGATACAGCCCTGATTGAAACACTGCTAGTTCAGGCTCAGGAACATGTGGTTGTGCAGCTTCTGGTCTGCCCGGATTACAACAGGCTTTTGCTGTATTAGTGAAGATTATATGTTCTTTATTACATTTAAGGCAATATGATACTTGAACTTAAGACTCCAAACAAGCAGTCTCAGTATACTATATGAGTATTAGGGTTTTAGGGGAAGAAGGAGGTTGGTGACTTGGCTTTTTTTTTCCTTCCTTTTTTTTTTTTTTTTAAAAAAAATGAGAACTGACATGGTCTGGGGCATGCTATGAATGTGAACTTGGTGTCTTTCCTCAGTAAATTGGATTGTGTTAGAAGGTCTGTTTTGCTTATTTGATTCCTTCTTGAAGACATTAGTTCCTTGCGTGTAAAATTGTTATGAAAAACAGAGAGTGTTGGAGTCCTGTGAGTGACAGAAATCTTGCCCATTTTCCTTACACATTTCAAAGTGAAAATTAATTCTGTCCCCCTTAAGTCTCCATCAGAAAATCCTTTAAGATCATAGAAATTATGTGCAAACTGTCTAATGTGTAGTGTCTCTTCATGTGTATATTTTTTACTTTAGTGAAGAGAGGACTCACAAAGGATATAACCTGTCTGAAGGATTTTATGAATGATCCCAAAAGAGAAGAACCTCTAGTTGGTATGTTTTTTGTTTTCTAAATGGTATGTCTTTGAATTTGTGACCAAATGGCTTTTGTTTTGAAATAAAAGTTGGAATTTTAGATATTGTTTCATTTTCTGTAAATATATTGCATAATTTATAGGATATAGCTTACCTTTTATACCTTTCAAAGTTTAGCTTATTACACTAAACACTGTAAAGGCCAGCTCTTTTCCTCTTTTAAACACATTAATTGTTAGACAACTTGTTCCTGAAGGAGCCATCTTAGTAAAAAAGCTTTTCACAGATCACAGAATGGTTAAGGTTGGAAGGGACCTCTGGAGGACATCTGATCTTAAGCCCCTGCTTAAGCAGGGTCACCCAGAGCAGGTTGCCCAGGAACATGTCCAGACGGCTTTTGAATATCTCCAGGGAGGGAGACTCCACAACCTCTCTGGGCAACCTGGGCCAGTACTCGGTCACCCTCACAGTGAAAAAGTGTTTCCTGATGTTCAGACAGTATCTCCTGTGTTTCAGTTTGTGCCCGTTGCCTCTGGTCCTGTCACTGGGTACCACTGAAAAAAGCCTGGCTCCATCTTCTTTGCACCCTCCCTTCAGGCGTTTATACATGCTGATGAGATCCCCTCTTAGCCTTCTCTTCAGCCTGAACAGTCCCAGCTCTCTCAGCCTCTCCTCGTAGGAGAGATGCTCCAGTGCCTTCATCATCTTCATGGCCCTTCATGTGCCCATGTCTCTTGTACTGGGAAGCCCAGAACTGGACACAGCGCTCCAGGCATGACCCTACTGGTGCTGAGTGGAGAGAGTGGATCATAGAATCGTAGAGTCATTTCGTTGGAAAAGACCTTTAAGATCATCGAGTCCAACCGTACCTATCCACTACTAAACCATGTCCCTAAGCACCTCATCTACCCATCTTTTAAATACCTCCAGGGATGGTGACTCGACCACTTCCCTGGGCAGCCTGTTCCAATACTTGACAACCCTTTCCGTGAAGAAGTTTTTCCTAATATCTAATCTAAACCTCCCCTGGTGCAACTTGAGGCCATTGCCTCTTGTCCTATCAGTTGCTACTTGGTAGAAGAGACCAACACCCACCTCGCTACAACCTCCTTTCAGGTAGTTGTAGAGAGCGATAAGGTCTCCCCTCAGCCTCTTCTTCTTCAGGCTAAACAACCCCAGGTCCCTCAGCTGCTCCTCATAAGACTTGTGGTCTAGACCCTTCACTAGCTTTGTTGCCCTTCTCTAGACACACTCCAGCACCTCAATGTCCATCTTGTAGTGAGGGGCCCAAAACTGAACACAGTACTCGAGGTGTGGCCTCACCAGTGCCGAGTACAGGGGAAGGATGACTTCCCTGGTCCTGCTGGCTGCACTATTTCTGATATAAGCCAGGATGCTGTTGGCCTTCTTGGCCACCTGTGCACACTGCTGGCTCATATTCAGTCAGCTGTCGACCAATACCCCAGATCCCTCTCTGCCAAGCAGCTTTCCAGCCACTCATCCCCAAGCCTGTAGCGTTGCATGGGGTTGTTGTGGCCCAAGTGCAGGACCTGGCACTTGGCCTTGTTGAACCTCATACAATTGGTCACAGCCCATTGGTCCAGCCTGTCCAGGTCCCTCTGTAGAGCGGATCATCTCCTTCAGCCTGCTGGCAACACTTCTCCTTGTGCAGCCAAGGATACCATTAGCCTTCTTGGCCACAAGGGCCCATTGCTGGCTCATCTTCAACTTGATGTCCACCCAGGTCCTTATCTGCCAAGCAGCTTTCCAGCTGGTCAGACTCCAGCAGGTACAGGTGCATGGGCTTGTTCCTCCCCAGGTGCAGGAATTTGCGCTTTCTCTTGTTAAATTGCATGAGGTTGCTTGCAGCCCAACTGTCCAGCCTGTCAAGGTCCCTCTGGATGGCAGCACAACCCTCTGGTGTATTGACCTTCCTTCCCAGTTTTGTGTCATCAGCAACATTGCTGAGGGTATGCTCTGCCCCATCATCCAGATCATTAATGAAGGTGTTCAACAGGACTAGTCCCAGTATTGACTCCTGGGGTACACCACTAGCTACTGGCCTCCAGCTAGACTTCATGCCACTGGTGACTTGTCATCTGGTGATTCTTTGTGGTTTTCCATTTGGTGGGATATACAGGTGTTTCTGTCCAGTGAGATATTTTTCCCACTGTCTTTGGGAATACTAAAAGTAATGAGATTAATTTTAAGGTTTTCTTTCTTTCTAATTGCTAGATTAGGCAACCCTTAGGAGAGGATAAGCGATGCTGCTTGTCAGCGGTCTTAGTGTTCCTAGTATGTGCTGGTGGCCCAGAGAAATATGTTCCCTGACAGAGAGCTAAGTAGCAAATTTCCTAGTGTTAGCAGAGAATTTCTCTGTTTAGTCTTGCTGTTACTCCACATACAATATTAATATTAAAAAGCATAGCAATTTATTATTATAAGCATTTTGATACAAGCAAAAAGGTCGATGGCAAAGTGTTACTTTCTTGTGTACTCAGTTCATTTGGTGATAGTTGATTTTCAGAGTTAAGATTTAGCAGCATAATACCGTAGTGAGTCTGGGATGGGGTTGAATTTCTTCATAGCAGCCTGTATGTTTTGGATTTGTGACTAAAACAGTGTTGATAACACACTAGTGTTTTGGCTGTTGCTGAGCAGTGCTCAGCATCAATCAAGACTGTCTTTTTTTTCCACTCTGGGTCCCCACCCCTCACCCCTTGAGTAGGCCAGGGGTGGGCGAGAGACTGGGAGGGAACACAGCCAGGACAGTTGACCCAAACTGGACAAAAGGATATTTGGTACCACATAATGTCATGCTCAGCAATCACAACTGAGGTAAAGGAAAAAAAACTCTGTGTGGGGGGCGCGTTGGCTTCCAAGATCGCTGTTCAGAGGCTGGCTGGGTATTGGTCTGCTTGTGGGGAAGTGAGTGACTGGTTGTCACATGTGTTTTTTTTTCTTTTTTCTCCCTCTTTATTTCACCTATTAAACTGTTTTTAACTCAACCCATGAGTTTTCTTGCTTTTCCTCTTCCTATTTTCTCCCTATCCTGCTGAGGGGTGTGTATGTGGGTGAGTAAGCAGCTGTGTGGTGCTTGGCTGCTGGCTGGGGTCAACCCATCACAAATACACAGTGTTGGAAATTATGATAATAGGGAACAGCTGCAGGTTTTTCCTATTTGTTTTAAGCTGCTTATAGACTTGTTACGTTTAAGCTGTTCAGAGTAAAACTTTTCATGCTCAAGCCTCAAACTTAGAGATTTCTGAGTACTTCTAAGGCATAGTCTTTCAGTCATTTCCAGGAAAAATGAAGAAAAATCCCATTTTCATTCCTGTAATTCTTAGAAGTTTATGGAAGATTTTTAGATTATGAAGGACTCAATTTTGTGAAGTGATTATTGTCTTTCCTACATGTGCTTTGTGCCAATCGGACACTGTCCAAATTATGTTTGACTAAGTAGTTTAAATGCAGTTTTTTAATCTAGACCTTTGCGTGGCATTTTCTGTTCTCAGTCTCTTTTTTTATATGCACTTCTCCATGAATTCTTTTACATGACTGTATTGAATGGAAGGCTCTTTCCTAGTTTCTTAAAAATATCCCAGGCACGAAAAAAGGTACATGAAATATTTTATTTTGGTGGGCTTGCAAATCTGCCATAGGCAGTGTTTTTCCTTTCAGGATAAAGCATTGTAAAGAGAGAAATTTAACTGATGTAGGTAATAAGTCTGAAGACGTGTTGAAGTGATCCTGAAAAAGTGTTGAAATTCTGAAAATGGAATACTTTTGTTTATTCATTTTGGCTTTTAATAAGCTGCATTGAAGAGAGTACTTTTTTTATAGTAGTCTATACTAAAATATAGATACTTGTAACTCTTGCTTTTACAGGTTTAGAACATGTGGTTGAAATCAGATTTGAAGGAAGAAAAGAGCCGCATTATGAATGCAAGCTGTGTGGGTTTAATACAGAGATGGCACCTATGATAGAACATCTTAGTGGTTATAAACACAGAAGAGCATACATCGTGAGTAATTTTGATGCATTGTGATCACAATTTCTTTATGATACTCCACCTTTTTTTTTTTTTCCTATAAATACTTACAGTTTGAAGTTTAAACCCCCATATGATAAATCGCTAATACTTGTATGGTTGACTCTTCATGGGACAGATCAACATGAATAGCTATGAAGCTGTGAGCTATTGAGGAAGTGCGATCCAGAGGTGCGTGTCTGTATCTGCTCAAAGTCTGTTCTGAAGTGTTTTGATTGCCTCCAGGATCAGGTTCCTAGAATGTTGTGGTTCCTTCTTATTCTTCAGCATGCCCATAGCCTTGGTGGATATAGTACAGAGCATGTTATCTTTTGGTAGCAAGCTTTGCATAGTATCCATTTTTTGTTTTGAAGACTACATAAGCAACTTTAACATTAAAATTTAATTAGTTCTGTTACAGAGAAGAAACTAGCTCATAATGTTCAAAACAATATTTACCAGTCTTTTGGAAGCTTGTCCAAAAGGTGAAATGTGCCAATTTTTTAATATTGTGGTGAATTTTGATATTGACCATTTCAAGCTGTTTTTGTCAACAGTCTAAAGAATTTCCAGATAAAATGAAGAGAAAGACAACAGATGTGAAAGAATGCAAAGTCTCATTTCTCAGACGTATAGCAGGAGAGCTAGAGAAGACTGAAGGATTAAAAATGTATAAGGTAATTGGAAGTAAATGTAAAGTGTCTGGTACTGTGTCTTTTATCAGTGCATTTATGTTTGACCTAGCGAATTTTAAAAGTACTGCTGACAAAGCTTGTTAAATTTCTGTGTTTCTAGGAAGTGTAGTATTAAATCGAACTAAGGCTTAACTTAAAGTTGCCCTAAAAAATCCAGGGAAACAAACAGTAGTCTTGAAATTCATCTGAAAAAACAAAATTGTTTATTGTTAAGAAGTTAGTTTTTTTAGATACAAAATGTGCAGTCTGAATTCAGTGGTTCAGAAATTTTATTGCTTTACTTCAATGGTTTTTAATTTTTGCAACTTAAATTTTCTCAAATGTAAGCAAGTTTTCTCTCAAATTTAATTTATATTTACAAGATTATATATCTATAAAATTATGGGATACACTATGCTGGGATAAATAAAAGTACTTGTTCTGTTTCTAAAGGCAGTTGCAGTAGAGACTGTTACAAAATTTTAATCAGAAAATCTAATGTGAAACTATTTCTGTTCTAGATTGAAGGTTACATAAGACCAAGTACCTCACGTAAGTCTATGAATTACTTGAATGTAATAGATTTGATGTAATTTATATTTGGCCTAGTTTGAATTAGTAGTTAACTCAAAAGGTTTGACTGATATAAAACATTCAACTTGTAACAGTACAAAATGTTTTCAGACATTTTCCAGTTTTTGTGAATTTGAAATGAGGGAAGAAGGGAATTGCCAGACTTGCGGTGTTTCTTAGACATTTTTTAACTGCTTGGTTCTGGAGGTATTTAAGATAACTACAGTAATTTGCTAATCAAGGAAAGTGAAAAAATGTGGAAAAATGGTGTTTGATGGGTTTCTCTGAACAAGCTGGTAAAGCCTTCTCCACCTCATTTCAGTCATCAAAAGATATACATGCTGAATCACTGGTAAAAGTGGAAGTTACAGTTCTTTAGCAAGTCAGTTGGAACGAGGAATGGAAAACAAATCCTCAAACACAAAACCAGCATCTTCTCTCATACAGTATGTTTGAGTTATGTCCTTTGTTACTGTAGATGTGCTATTGATGCTTAATGATGCCAGCCTGAAGAAATACCTACTTGCTGCCTTTTGACCCTAGTACTAATATCGGTGGGAAGGTAGGTTTGATTGAAATGGGTGAAGGTTGCAGAGATAACAGAGTTTGTCAGTGTGAATCCTGCTGTAGGTGCCTACCATAGCACTGCTTTTTTTTGGATTAATCATCGGTGGCTTCTGTGGATTGTACCTTTTAATGTTGGACTGCAAAACAAGGTGGCAGAGACCCTGATTGTGTTTTGCAATGACATGGGCTGGCTCTGTGGACAGGGGAAGAAGGATGGATGTCATTGTAACTTTAGGAAAGCT
Source organism: Balaeniceps rex (assembly GCA_013401315.1). NCBI lineage: Eukaryota > Metazoa > Chordata > Aves > Pelecaniformes > Balaenicipitidae > Balaeniceps > Balaeniceps rex. The sequence goes on along the minus strand of VYZW01003541.1, from coordinate 19,850 downwards.
TTCAGCACAGTCTCCCGTGTTATGCTTACAGCCAAACTGAGGAGATAAGGTTACGTCTACAGGGTGGATAAACGGTGGCTGAACAACTGTTAGGCTCGAAGAGTAGTTGTCAGTGATTTTAAGTGTGTTGGCCAGTTACTAGTGGCATTCCTCAGTGGTTTCTCCTGGGGCCAGCACTGTTTAGCATGTTCTTGAGCGACCTGGATAATGGGATAGAATACATCATTGTCAAATTTGCAGATAACATCAAACTGGGGGAATGCCTGGTATGTGGTAGAGCAAGACTGCCATTCAGAGGGATCTCAACAAGCTGGTGAAATGTCAGAAACATCCTGAAGTTCAGCAAAGGTACATGTGAAGTCTTGCACCTGGGATGGAGCAACACCCTGCTGGATACAGACTGGATACTATTGGGCTAGGGAGCAAATCTTATGAACCTGCAGGATTTGATATACAACAGTATGAGCATGAATCAGCAATGCACTCTTCATGTAATGAAGGCTAACAGCATACTGGCCTGCATTAGCAAAAGGGTAGCCAGCAGGTGGAGGGAAGTGCTTATTCCCTTCTGTTAAGGACTCATTAAGCTGCTTCTGGAATACCGTGTCCTGTGTATATGAGAAATTTTGGTGAACTGGAAAGAGTCAGCAGAGGACTCACCAGCTACAAAAGGTCATGAGGAGACTAGAGCATGTGATGTGGACAACTTTAGGGGGTTGGGTTTGGTTACCTTGGAGAAGGCAGCAGCTAAGGAAGGGATCCAATTACTGTGTTCTGCTACCTAAAACACGACTACAGAGAAGGAGCCAAACTTCAAGAAGGTGTGCAGGGAAAGAACAAGTGGCAACATTCACAGGCTGAAATAAAGGAAATGCTGATTGAACATTCAGAAAGTTCTGCACAGTGAGTGGTCAAGTACTGAAATTACCTGCCCAAAGAGGTGGGAAATTGCCATTCTTGAAGACTTATAAAACTCAACTGGACTTGGGCCTAAGCAGCCTGATCTAATCTTGAGGCTAATCTTTGTCAAAGTGAGCAGAACTTCAGTTGTTAGCTTGAGTAGAGTGAAGTTTCCAACCACTGAGTAGCACTACTTGTCTCCACCCATCTTCTTTTCAAACAGGGAGGATTTTGGAGACTTACTGGAAAGACAGCACAAATTGAATGATTCAAGGAAAATGATTTTGTCAGTGTCCTCATCTTACAGTTAATCGCTTGATTTCTGTTACCACCTCTGTGGTACTTTACTCTTACCTCCCAGGCTGGACTAGATGACCTCCAGAGGTCCCTTCCAACCTAAACTTTTTTATGATTCTGTGATTCTGCCTGCAGAGGTTCCTCCCATCCTATGTTT
>VYZW01003540.1:2630-20928 GCA_013401315.1 Balaeniceps rex | reverse complement strand
TTAGATAATAAACATATAAATCAAAGTAAATTACTGTTTGGAATACTAATCATGATTGATGGTTGATGATATCAACCATACTAACCATAGCTCTCTACTTCACAAGGCACCNACATGAAACAGTTGCTTTACTTTTACTAATATCTATAAGGTCATCAGATAATCTTATACTTTTGTAGAAAAGAATATCAGATGGCACCAGCATTTTTTAAAGAACACATCCTAAAATATTTTATATCTGTACATGAGAATGGCTTATTAGGTTTTTTAAAATGTTTTCAGACATTAAGATGTCTGAGAATGATCCTGATAACATTAATATGCTAATACTAACACAGTATTTCTCCTAAAAAGGAGCTATGACTTCATTTCCACTAAAATGCTCTAAGTATGAGACATATTATTGTTACTCACTGCAAATGTCAGCAGCAGGAACCTGTTCAAGAGCATAGGGTTTTCAAGAGCAGCTCCAGATTTTATTGATTCCCATATCTGTCATTGATTGTGGGGACAAAGACAGAAAAGAAAGGGCAGAGAAACAAAATACCAAGGTAGCATGAGAACAGCTGCAGAAATCTTTAATTCTTCCAGCTACCTTAAAAATACTGAAAGTAACACTCCCAGTAATCCACTGTGATCTTTTCCTAACTGATCTCATCCATGCTATTATCTATGCTAAAAGGATTCTAAAGGTAAGACGTGCACTCACTAACACAAAAAATCATGGAACAAGAGGAGCATTAGTTCATGGATCAGGCATGGAGCATCAAACAAAACAAAGCAAACCTCATCAGCAACAGTCCCTCATGTATATTAACTATTAACACTAGCATAATATGGAACATACTGTGATATTAATATAGCCTTTTATTGCACTCAGCTTTTTCATTCATGGGATCTATAGATACTAGATATGTGAATAAGCTACAAGGAAATTTGATCAAAAAAATGCAGACATGCAAGAAGGCAGTACACCGCATGTTGGTGAGAAGAGAAGCTAATACATGTATAAAACAAACGTGTTTGATCTTTGTCTTAAAAAAACCCCGAACAAATAAAAAAAAAAAAAAAGAGTGAAATAAGCATTCTGACATTCCCAGTTTCCCTATAGATAGATATTGCATCATACCTACCACTGGCAGGGAAGCACTAGGCCACAGGAACCAAAAAATTCATAGTTTTGAGTGAAGATATGCATGAAAACCTTACTACTCAAGGTCAGCAGGCAGACAATCAATCTAATTAAAGGAATCAAGGACTAGTCAAAGTTGAGTGTCTCAAAAAGAAAAAGGTTGTCTTAGTTTGATTTTCACTTCTCCCCAAGCCGTGACATTTAATTTAGTTACAATGTGAGCAGACTAGTCCCTTCCTTTGACAGCCATCTTTTTCTTGCTTTATCTCAGCCTTCTGACTGTTCTGGAGCTTCCCCATCACTTTGTCATACAGATGTATTGCAATAATCTAAAATTTAAACCAGGCACTTACTGGTTTCTGGGTGTCAAGACAAATTTTAAAAATGTCTACTCAAGTCACTGGCAGCTCCAATAGCACTGTTAAGTTTAAAATGTGGCCTAGTAGAACACTGAATGAAGTCCTCCAAGCATAATTAGCTACTTTCTACTCTCTTGCAAAGAACAGTAAAAGGCAAAGATCAAACATGTCAGTGTTTAAGAGGCATTTGGACAATGCCCTTAATAATATGCTTTAACTTTTGGTCAGCCCTGAAGTAGTCAGGCACTTGGACTAGATGATCGTTGTAGGTCCCTCCCAACTGAAATATTCTGTTCTATTCCTTCCAGAATAAGTTAAATCCTGAGGCTACTATATGGGTGAGTATGGACAGTATCTCCAATATTTGGGGCAGAGACTATAAAGCACTTCACTGGCTACTTCAAAACCCTTTCTCTCTACAAGTTGATTTAATTTTTAATCTTACCTCATTTGCTTCTTTATCCAGAAGTGATTTCTTATCACAGGACTTGAAAGTCTCTAAAGTGTTGGTATTATACAATGTTCCGAAAGCAGGACAGCAACGTGCTGGTATTGAAGCATTCCTGAATAAAGGAAAGAAACCTTTGGGAATTGGATACTAATGCCTTTAACACGATCAGCAGTAGTAGCAGTAGCTATCCTATGGTGTAAGGTTGCCCCAAAATTGTCAAATGATGAGGCACAGTAATAAAAGTTAACAACAGTTCCAACGAAAACGTTTTTATGATCATAATGCTCTATTGAACATGGTTTGGTATAAGAACCTGTGCAAATACACATTTATATTATGACTTCAAAAATACATCAGGCATGTGTATTATCTCTGGCTAGATGGCATTACATCATAGATGGAAGATTTTAAAATTCTATTCAAATATAAACTATCCATGACAAATGTGATTTTCACTAAGAAAAAATTAAGACTGAACTTTAGATGTCAATATTTCATTCACAAAGAGTTACTCAGTTAAAATTTTATGTTTAAAAGACATCCCAAAGGAAGCCTAAACCAGAGAAAAGTTTGAGTAGCTTTTATACTTGTAATATCATCAGCTGGAGAAGCTGCTGTTCGTAAACAACAGTATATATTTTTTCCCCTTTTTGAATGTAAATTAGGTAAAAAACTACAATATTCCCTGATTTATTTCATCGACCCCTTAACATTGTTCTCTCAAATTGATATGTTTCTGACCACTGCTAGAACTCAAACACAGCAAATGTTTAAGGTACATAATAAATACACACGATTAGTTTCCAAAAATTTTTAAAGCTAAAAGGGAACTCTTCATGATCATCTAAACTGACTACCTAAAGTACAGAAACAGAAGCACAGAAAATTACTGCAGTAGAAGGAATAATTAAGCACTGTATAAATGGACCTCTCATAATTTTATTTTTTGCCATAACATTTGAGAGATCAAATACCTTGGTACCATCCATTTTTTCCTAATCTGAAATTCCTGTTCCAAATATCACAGCTTTCTTCCAATTGCACTTTGCTGCATATGCTTCCAGTATCATACCTAAAAGTTCTTACGTAAGAATTAGTAGAATAATGTCTGATGAAATTATCTCAAAATGCACAAAGCCTCACTAGCCTCCTAACATTCTCACCAAGGCAGAGAAAGTAAATTCTGTGAGTTACAACTGTGTAATCCACCAATTTAAAACAAACAAGACACTGACTACGAAGACATCTGTTCCTATGTTAGTTATACTCAGGCATTTGCTAGAATTGAAAACCATGTGGAAAAAAATATTTCCCCTCTCATCGCATTTTTGCTGCGTACACTGAGCAGCTTTGGTTTACCTTTCACTTTGGAGATAAAGACAAAAGTACAAAATTCCAGTCATGAAGTTTAAATACTTTGGAAGATATCACAATGTAACAACTAGGGACTGTAAAAACTATTTTGAGATCCTAATTCTAATGATGAATCCTCAGTAAATAAAGATCTAAGGAAAAATTTGACCAGAAGTCAGATGACTGAAATATCCTCCCTTGCACAGAAGAGCCGAAGAAATAGAAAAAAAATGGTATTTTATATAAACATATATACTAACAGTGAGTGAATTTGAGACTTACCAGCATAGTTTAAACTTGGCCCTTCAGAATAATATACTACTTCAGACACATGGAGCTAATGTTTCTGACTCGAAGCAGTCTCTCCGCTATTATAAAGTTCATGAAAATGTGTATTTATTTTCATGTGGAATTTGTCCAAGTAATATTATATACCAAAGCATTACTGTTATGCAAGGAAAGTGTCTTCACATATGAATTAAGGTAAACCACAGTACATACTTACATATCAAAGGCACTAAACTCCAATGTCAAGCGAGCTGGCAAACCCAAAGGATCACCTGGACAAAAAGCAGCAACATGCTTCTTTTAAACTGCAATACATAGATTAATTTGCCTCTTTTTGTTAATGTAAGTTATAAATTACCCACAGACACACCAGAATTTACAGCTCACCCAGCTGTGTCTTCTAATGTTTCAGCAAAATACCTAAAATGTTACACAAATACTTAGAGGAATGACAGGAGAAACACAAACTACTAAGCAAGATGTTCAGTTTCTACCTACCATTGTAGTAGTATCCTTTGATAACTTTTGGGGTCTCATCTAGTCGGTACTCATTGAGTTTCCTCTGGGTTAGTTCATGCCAGAATCCTGCATCCAAGGCACTACTGAAGGGAGCAAACTGCAGCTTTGAGATTCCAGGATCTACAGCATGGTGCACCTCATTACTGGCAGTTGCCATGATTTTAGTTAATGACCGCTGTTAAACAGAATTCTGTAAAAGCAGATATGCCTGGTAAGTATGTACTCAATTCACCATGTTACTCATGACTTCTCAAAGCTTCTTTTTAACACATTTTATTGGGTTAAAGTGTAGAAAGCCTTACTCCTCTGAATGTCTAAGTAACTCCAATTTTTAAAATCATTGATCAGAGGTCCTTTCAGTCCAAGCAAAGTCCTTCCAATTTCTTCTACGTAAAATTATGGAAGGCAATTATATGTTCTGTTTGGCCAAGTTGCCTAGAAGGATCCAATTTCCTGACAGACATTCCATGATTTCTCCTATTACTTAGGATACTACATCTGAACTACACACTTCTGAGTTATATCTTGTATTGTGCTGCCACAGATAAAAATAACAAAATGCTAAACCCTGTATCTGCTTTCCTTCTGTTATCTAGGTATCTGTCTAAAAGCCTACTAGTACTCTTTAAGTTCTGATAGCATTTAAAATTCAAACTAACATTTCGTTTAGCTAGGTCTTCACTCTCAGCCTATGGTGAAAATCGAACACTCATAAAGCATTTACAAATTAACAAGTAAAGCTAGCAAAGGGAAACTAAAACCAAGAAAAGTCTTGCAGCCAGTGAAGGGCAAAGCTGGAAACAAAACCTGGAATTTCCTTAATAGTTGCACTAGCCATCAGAAAGTCAATGTGATGTACAAGTCTAGATTATTTCCTTACAGTTCTTCTGTCCTAAAGGTCTTTGCGTATGGGGAGCATTTTTTTTTTTTATAACCCAAATCACTATTCCTCCACATTGGCTGAATGGTAGGTATTCTTATAAGCACACAGTCTTCAATTCACAACACTTACAAATTCCAGAATGTTAGATAATACCCCAGAATGAGGAGTAAAACATCTAAACCAGGCTATCAAAAGTCTCTACTTCAACTAGGCATAACAGTCCCCTTACTACGTTAGTAAGAGCATTCACTTCACTATGAGGTGATTTGAAAACTCAAATAAAAACACTGCCCTCAAGAATCTCCTTTACTTACTCTTAGCATTCCTCTTCACATCTATACCTACACATACTAAGATGCAAGTTTCAGAGTCCATGACACAGAGCATTCAAATATACATCTAGGGGAAGGAAGGTCCTCCTATTATGCATTCCATTCTGTCTTTGTCGATCTAGCTAAGATAGACATAAATGTTGCAAAATAAGGATTTGTTATATATTAAAAATAAGATTTTAAAATACTAGTTTTAAAATTCTTCACAAAGATATGACCATATGCTATTTATCACAACATATCCACCTGCCAAGCTAGTAACTGCTGTTTTCTAAGTCCAGAAGGGAGATCAACAGCTATCGATTCAGGTTTTGTTCACAATGCTTATCAAATCAACCATTTGAACTCAAACAATCTTGAAATGACTCCTTCAGTTAATTAATTTTTAAAAACTAAATGTTTTAGTTTGTACAACATAATCCCATGTGGTTGCCTTTTTTAATTAATAACAAAAAGCAACACAAAGTTGTTATTTGCCTTGCCAGACAAGCTCTATTAAAACCAGAGTTTACTCATTTTGAATTTTCTTAAGTTAAACATTTCGCCAGTGTAAAAACTATGTGGTAGGTAAAAACCTTCTCCTATACCCTGGAGATTTAAGCATTAAAAAAAGCTGATGTTCTTTTTCAACTTTTAGAACAGGTAAAGTTTTCGTTTTGCTTTTTGTTGTTGTTGTTGTTATCAAAATAAGTACATGACATACCCAACACTAAAGTATATTGCCAAACATTTTAAATGATCAAGAAGCCAGCTGACAGTACCTAGCAGTACCTGAGTAACAAACACTGAGAATACCAGCCTAAAAGAATCCACTGGGAATTAATTTTAACACCCTACTTATTTTCATTATTACTGTACCTAAAGAGTTACTATTATAAAACTGAATGACTAAAAACAGGGGCCCTCACTATACTATGCACATGCAAACAGAGAAGCATATACAATCACTTCTGATGTACCGACACTTCTGAAAATATTCTTTAATGTACTTTGATGTAAATATTCACTTACATGCTTTCTTAATGCAAGATCAGTAAGCCAAGGTAAATTTGTGCAACAAATTTTAGAATACTTAAATAAAAGATAAAAAGTATACATTTTGTAGAACTTGCATACAGAAATTCACATACAGCCTCTAATAGTAGTAACAGTCACTAGGAGAATATAATAAACAAAGAAAAAAAAAGACAACCAAAACTTTAAATGTAGAGCAAACTCAGAGTTTCAAAAGAGCCCAGTTGGAAAAATGTCCTTGAAGTGAAAAGATTTACCAGTATGCATTAGACACTCCTAAGTTCTGTGACCAGTAGGAAATTTAACAAGTGTAGTCAGCAAAGATAACCCGAAGTAAAGATGCACCATCACTAGTCTAAGTTCTAGCACTTGTTCTTAAATATCCAGGCATTTAAAACTGATCTAGTGGAGGAATATATTAAGTGAAAAACACGCCAAGCCTTTTAATAATATTTGTCATCCCCCCGACAGACATAATTAATCTGTTGTAAAAGTACAATTAGCAGTTTAACAGCATTTAAAACTATCATGAAGTTACAGGTTTTAAACCAAATTCACATAACCCCCTAAAATCTACAGCGCTTTTACAAAACTTTTTATTCTGTAGTCCAGAGTCGAGTATTTTGAAGACCTCCTTTATACCTAGGTGACAAAGGAAATTACTATTTCCTACCACTACATAAGGGGCACTTTCAGAAAAGCCGGTTCTTGGCTGAAGCACGTTAAGCTTATCTGATACCCGTCGTCAAGCCCGTTTCCCTCCCAAATCTTCCCTATTTCTAATAACATTACTGACACAAAAAGGCGGCCTTTGGCACCTGGGGCCAACCTGCTCCGCAAACTCCCACCTCCGAGCGCGGCAGGCGCTGCTCGCGGCGCACAGCCCTGCTGCGGGGCCCGCCGCCGCCTCTGGCTCCTCACGCCGGCACGGGACCGGCCGCACCACACGAGGCGGCCCCCGCCCGCCTTTCGGGGCTGGAGCCCCAGCTCCCGTCCAGCCGCCCCGAGGCTCTCCCGCCCAGGAGCCCGCGGCGGGTCGGCCCCAGCGACCCGACGTCCCAGGACACACCGACCTCGAGGGGCGCGGGGGCGAAACGGGAACCCGAAGGCAGCAGAAGCTTGCTTGCTTGCTTGCTTGCGGGCGGGCGAGCCGCCCTCAGCGCCGCCCAAGCGCAACCGGCGCACGCGCGCAAACCGCTCACCAGCTACACCGCCCTTTGCTTCCTGCATGGCCTGGCGGCACGGCGAAGTGACGTCATCCTGAGTCGGTCACGTGACCGAGGGGAGGCCGGCGCGAGGAGGCGGTAGTTACGCAGGCGTCTCGGGTGGGTTGGCTCTGCCCGAGGCGGGGCCGTCCTGTCCTGCCAGCCCGGCGCGGTCGCCCGCCTGTGCGTGAGTCAGTCAGGGGAGCCCTTCGCCGGAGCCGGGTGGCGTAGGCACCCGCGTTAGCGGAGAGTTGGACTCCTGTGGTGGAGCGGCCTGTACGGCGCCGGCCTTACTTCGGCGCTCCGCCTGCCCCCGCCGCGCTTTCCGTGTGGCGGCAGGGCGCGGGGTGCGGCGGTGCCCGCTCCCTGGCAGCAGCTGCAGGCCAGCCCGCCCCCGTCTCCACAAGCTGCAGCTGTGTGTAACAAGTGCGCGAATAGATGAGCAAGTATGAGGTACACTCATCTCACTGCTCGTGGCACCAGTGAAAAATGAAGCGATATGGCCTAAAACCTGCCTTTTCCTCCACTGTGGTTATGACTGCTATGTGAATCTGCACAAGGATGCTCTGGTTTGAATACGGTCCTGAAGTTCTAGTAAAAAAGTATTCAGGGATTCAACGTGAGCGAGCAATGTATCCCCGCAGCTGTGAGAAATAACTGTCTTGGGGCTGAGTTGTGAAAACATAGCCTGCAGGTCAGGTGTGACTATTTCCCTCTACTCAGCAGTCCTGTGACCGCATCTGGAGTTACGTGTCCAGTTTTGTGTCCCCCTCCAACTTCCCTTCCCTAGTACAAGAGAGAGATCACAAACTGACAGGAGGTCAGCAGATGGTTACTAAAATGGTCTGGGGGCTGGAGCATATGATATGAGAGGCTGGGAGAGCTGGGTTTGCTTTGTGTGGAGAAAACAGGGCTGAAGGGGATTTAATGGAAGTCTTACATAACCTGAAGTGGGGAAGATGGAGACAAATTCTTCTCAGAGGTGCACAGCAAAAAGCAGGAAGGAAAAGGGCACATGTCAAAACAAGGAAAATTCCAAATGAATATATAGAGAAAAATTCGCCTAATGTGGCTGGTTAAGCACTGGAATAGGTTCCCAGAGAGACTTTGTAATCTCCATCCTTGGGGACTTGACTGCACAAGCCTCTGAGCAACATGATCTAACTTTGATGTTAGCTCTGCTTTGAGCCGGAGGTTGGACTAGATGGCATCCAGAAGTCCCTTCCAACCTAAATTTTTTAATGAGTCTATATTGATTTTTGCACATCTAGAATACAAAATAAAGTGTGTTTTCTACAAAACAAGCATTACCTCTTTAGATAGTTTATGCCATTTTCCTATCAGGGAAAACAAATTTGCCAGAGCTGCCTTCTATTTTGGGGTACACAATACTGCAGTAACACCCATATTGCAGAAACTGCCAGCAAAATTGGGATTAAGCCTCAGAGGAAAAGGCGCCAGTCAGATAAACATGGGTGAGGTTACATAAAGACAATTGTTCAGGCAGCATTAGGGGAAATTTTTCATTGCTGCTAATTATGCGAATTTAGACCTGATGTTTGGATAGGGGACCTTGCTGTAGAATATGGGCCGAATAGACCTTCCAGGAATTTCACAAATAAAACAAATTGGAATAAACTTGGGAAGTTTCTTATAGATGCTATACCTTGAATCTAACTGCATTATATCAGTAACATTCTAAAATTTCTCATTCTGCATGCCACTCACTTTATTAGTATTGGTAATACCCTTGCTCTGTTGGACACCTCATGACTCAGTGCTGCAGTTTGTTTCCCCAAGGCTGCAAAAGATTTTATTTTATCACTTTTTGGTCTTTGTATTCTCTCTTTACGTGAAATATAAAGGGAACATTGATCACATCCCACCAAAATAGCTGGAGTGTTGTTACCCAGTCTCCATAGAACTATAACCTAGCTTAGATTCATAGTCTTTGGACAGTTCCAGTTTCATAATGTGGTTTATGAAACAGCTGTCAGCACATGACATAGGTCATGAGAAATAATACCAATACAGGGCAGAGGGACACTCTTCTAGCCCACATTCCCATATTCTCTCAACTAGACATGTCATACCTGAAAAGAAATCAGACCCCAGGAGTTAGATTTCTGCACAACAGTTGTGGCTTCAGGGAGATGGGAGATGCATCTGGTAGGCTTGCAGTCTTGGACTATCATTTTTTATACAGACTAGGTGACCTGGGAAATAAACTTGAGATTTACACATGAAACTGCTGATGTATACATATGAGCACACCACAGTGAAGTCTTACAATGTAAGAGAAAGAGGCAGCTTCAGTCAAAGATCTCTTTGTGCCTGGGATATTCAGGAAAGTGGCTATAACAAAGTTAATCTGAGAATTATGCTGGCGTTGATTGATTGTTGCAGGTATGGTTTACCTTGTGAGATCTTCCTATGAGCAAACAAAAGTGTCGTAATAAACATGAAAATAGTAATCAACTAGAAGACAGGCTCTTTAAAAACAAGGAACAAATCTGTTGGGTGTTTTTGGCACGTATTTCCATAGGTAGGACTTTCAATTTTCCCAAGCAAAATCTTGCAGCAAGGGAAAATTGTCCTGGAATTGAAGATGAGAATTAAATAGAAGCAGATTCAGATTCATCCATTCTTGGCGAATACAGACTCAACATGTTTTGGAGAAGATAGCTTCCCAGAATTATTTAGTTCAGATTAGATTCTGTAATAAGTTTTAATAAAAATAATATTTATTTAGGTTTAGGTAGTGCTTTCCATTTAAGGATTTAAATGAATTTTATACAACGTTCTCAGTGAACAAGATCACAAAATATAGGCAGAACCTGGCAGAACTATCGATTTCTTCACAAAATACACTGTCAAAAGTAATCTAGTCCTATGCTGTACACCTGCTACTGCTGCAATGGTGGGACACTGCAAAATTAAAAGTCTGTTGTAGCAATGAATACGAGAATCAGTAGTGGAAGGAAGTAGGAGCATGCTGAAAAAGGTATCATCTTGTAGTTGCCATGTTGATAGACTTCTGTGAGCATCGTCACTAATTTCTCTGGCAGAGGCAGGTCCCTCTCCTATGAGCACTTTGATATGATACAGAGAAACAGTTGTTAGCCCTCAAAGAACTGAGCTGAGGGATTATTCGTATCTGTTAAGGAGGAAATTAGATTGCCAGGTAGGAGACCTGAGTTCAGGTCCCAGGTCTGACTGTGTTGGTTTTGAAGAGTAAGTTATGCCTGGTCAAAACAAAAGACATTTGATTTTACTCAAGGCATTAAATTTAATTACACAGTAGACATTCATTTTAATTACACATTCATTATAATTACACATTATATAGCAACAGGTGCTGTGTATTTCTCTTAAGGCATATTTTAGTTAAAAGGTATCAGAGTTTAAACACAAGATATCTTGGTAGACAAAACAAAATGATAAGGGATACAAATATTGTTAAAAATTGAAACATTGTTAGACTTACCAGATGTCAATATGGTTTTAACCATTACCATACACAAATGTTCATCTGTGGATGTACATTTAACTGGTGGAGATCTCAAACGACAATTTTGTAGTAGCCTGGTATGTGTGCTCATGTGTCTGTGCATGTATAGAATGTACATCTCACATTTGATTTTTTATATTTCTATTTTAGAGTGTAAGATGACTGTAGAAATTATTTATTCCAGTGCCAGGTACGTATCATTAATGGTTGAAGATAATTTGGACTTCGGTATCAGGAGTGTAAACTATTTTCATGAGCTATTTCTCACACAGTGTTAACATTAATTTTTCTTTTTATCATCTAATTCTTCAGTAGACAAATAATTTGATGAAAATTAATAATCTTGTAATTGTACTTAATGAATAAACAAAAGTGAATATGTATGCATAGTATTTAAACTTAATTTGGCATTTCCAAATGAACTAATTCTCATTCTGGTGGAGGGAATGAATGCACTGAAACTTTCAAGTGTATTCTTACGTGACATCTTTAGGAACTTAAGCCATCCCAGCTAAATTAAGAGGATAGTCCTCTAGCATCCCTGATAGCAGTGGAAAGATGCAGCAATCTGCAGAATTTGGGACCTGCTCTAGAACTATTCAGAGGTGTCTACATAGTGCTTCTATAGTCTATAGTGCTTCTATATTCTAAGAAATTTGTTATGTTCTCTTAAAGCTGTGCATCCTCTGACCTTGTTTGTTAACTGCAAAACATTGAAAATATTTTACAGGAAACCACACCTGGAATATTCTCTTGAGGCTTGGCCCCATGTGGTAGTAGGCTTCTTCATTTCTTACCCTAATTTGCTTTCCTCTGCTTCTCTTACATCCAGAGCCATTTGAATTGCCTATTCAGTAAAATAAACTGATAAATCCTGTTAGGTACCTTGCTAATTGGAAGTTTAAAACAGGCAGTATCCTGTTTTCCTATTTTATTATTATCTATTATAGCTATCACATCAGAGAAGCCCACTATGACAACTTCCCCTGTCTTTATTATTAACACAATTACACTAAGATTATGGATAAAAATGAAAGGAGATAAGAAATATTCAGGCAGCTTTATTTGCCTAAGTTTAGCTGTTCTGTGTTTGAATGTTCTTTAATTGTACCAGAGGTATTCTTTATCATAATTTTTAGACCAATTTTCAGGGATTTTGTTTAGGTTGCTGTTTCATGTATTAATACATTTTAAAGTCAGAAAAGGCATAGATTAGTCCTTTAGGATAGACTTCTTGATAACTCTTAAGTAGCCCTTGGGTGAGCATGTTTCAGCAGTGTACACTGATGACTGTAGCTGACTTAGTGTGCTGCCTTTTTATTTCCTCAGGGATGACCTAAATTACCATGCATTTTTGCTAGAATTGCTGTTGCGTATCACAATAGAAAAAAGATCATAAAGGCTGTGAATCTGAGCAATTGCTTGTGAAAGGCCATTGGATTAGAGCATACGTTTCGAAAGATGCTGCTTCGTAGTCCAAAAGAAGGCGTATTTTACTACTTGTGTAGATACTGCTCCTGCAGTGAAAAAGTTGTCCAAATTCTGGAATGAATTTTGCTGCTTCTATATTCTGCCTCTGTATTTTGCCTTTTTTTCTCCTAGATTTGATTTCCCTAATTGCAGATTTTCCTGTATGCTACTTGAGACCAAAGTCAACTAATCTCTGAACCTTGTATGATACATTGAAATAGACTGAATTTAAGTTTATTCTTTTAACACATTTTTCCAGTTTATTAAAATGCAGAGATATTGGGGCTTCATTTAATATTGAATACTTTAAATACAACTATTGACATTCAAGTGTTTAAATCAGAGAAATGAAACTGACAGAGGATAATCATACTTTGCATTTAGCTAGTGTATTATATCCAAAATTTACGAGCATCATGCAAACATCTTAAGTGTTGCAAGTAAGTCTTGTAAGTCTTGTCATTCACTTTTATGAAATAGGCACATGTGACACTCTAAGTAGCTCAAGATCATTAATCAAGAACATAGCATTCAGAATTTCTCCTCCAACCATTGAACTACCATTTTTCACTTCTGATGTAATAAAGATATTACCCAGAACATCCCTTCAACTCATCCCACCAAACTCTTGACAGTACTCAGTTGAAGGAGTTCCAGTTGCATCAGAACTTTGTTGTTAAGCTAACTGAGCAATTTCAGAAGCAAGAAAACATTCAGGAAGTGGTAAATTCATCAGCACAACAAAATGAATGGGAGGACATTCTTTTTACATTGAACCTTCAGGATGCCTCTCTAATCATCCTTCCCAAAATGTATGGAAAAGACTTACATAAACTCACCATTACATGAAAATGTGACTTTAGCTGCTGAAGTTACCTGGTTCTGGAATTTCTTCTTAAAACTAACATACTCCACAGTGTTTGCTCAAAATGTTTCTGTCACTTAGTTCCATAGCAGAAGAATAGGAATGAATGCTTTACTGGTGTGCCACAAACAAGGCAGTACACGGTCTTGAGATACTCAGCTAGTATAGGGTCTGAGATCTCCTCTGCCTCAATTCTCGTCCCATCTCCCCAATCTGTATACTCTTTTTTTTACTTTGGTGTAATTGTTCTGTGAAGTTGTAAGCTTCCTGATAAGTAAGCTCATCCGACATATGCCACTATGTACTTTTTTGCTGAGGAACTATGTTTTCTTCCTTTGGGGACAAATCTGTACTGCACTTAGGAAGAGGGGATTGATTCCTGTTGTATAACAGGGCATTTCTGATTTTGAGAATTAGTACTTAGAAACAGTTAAATCAATGGCTGAGCAAATGAATGCTCAAAGTTGGTAGAGTGAACCTTAGCTGCAAACTTCGCTGTCAAGGCTGCCTACCAGCTTGTCCAGATGGAACTGTTTTTACAGATGCCTGTCATTCAAGTTGTGGACAAGGCCCTGAGCAACATGATGTTATGACAAAGCCAGCCCAGCTTTGAGTTGTAGGTTGTACTTAGATGTCTGCCTGAGATCCCTTCCAAACTAAAGTATTCTATTATTTTGTGTTTCTCCTGAAATATTTTACAGCATTTACAGCAGGATTTATAAAATGCAATTAAATATAAAGGATAGAAAAGGTAAACATACTTCATGTATTTTATTTTCTGTTTTGCAAGCTTGAGTTGTTGCTCGTGAGTTTGCCTCATTATAGTAGGAAGAGTTTGCCTACTACAAGATATATGGTTTAGTATTGCCACTGCATGCTTAGGTTATTTGCCAACTTGTAGGAAGAAGAAAATATGTGTAGTCTATAATCAACTATATTCTGTAAGTCTAGAAACAACAGCATACCCTTCTTGAATAGATAGTGATAGTATGTTGAGTATGGGAAGTCTTAGCAAAATTTCTAGGACATAAAAATGCTATTTTTTTTAGTGAAGTTAACATGTATAGGTATAAATGAAGCAAGCATCATATCAAAGAGATATGGTAGGTTACAATATGACTTGACATTTCAAAAAAGTTTATGATTTGGGGGAAGCTATAAATAAATAGGGTAGATTTTTTTAAACAGTTGAAGCTTCTTTCTTTGACTATGCAAAGTACCTCCTCTTGCAGATCTCCCTTCACAAGCAATGTGTTCCCATGTTTAATGGAGTAAGTTGAAAGAGAAAAAGATATTTCACCAATCACAGAAACCTTATTCTGTTTCGTCCTTTTCCGTAGCTGAATAGTTTATAATCACTGAAGATCTCTACTTATATCTCCAGTTTTTGTTCTACATGATGAAAGACGTAATCTCGAATTGTAAAATGTGTACAAGTGTAACAGTTCTGAGATTGCCCCTGAGTTTTTCACATTCCTGATCTGAATTAGTTCTTCTTCAAATGTGTTAAAGCTGTTAAATGCATGTTTCCCACTTTTACTAACACTTGTTTATAAATCACAGTTTTCTAAAGTCATCTACTTTATCCATGGTGTTTGTCTTTGAAACGGGAATATTTTGTTTGGTTGAACTCTTGAGCTGCTTTTTAGCTCAAAAAAATCAGACCAATATCAGTGAATGTGAAGGATCTTTTTGAATGTCTTCTTGAAATTCTGGTTACAAAGAGGATACAGGAATGGATTTAAGGTGGAGTTCACATAGCCAAGCCATATAGTGAACATGTGTAATTTTGAAAATTGTGCATGGACATGGAAAGCTATTACCATATATAATACAAAATAGGGAATCCAGCACAGCATAAAGACTGCCATTATGGCCCCTAACTGCTTCGCTGCTTTCCTCTCCCTGTTCCCACGCACTCCTTGAATGTGCCTTTTGGAATGGGTATGCAGACTTTGCCAGGTTTTTCTCAGGTAAGTCAGTCCTCTGAAATCCCTGTTCTCAGTTGTCTCCTGAGGACTGCAGGCTCTGTCAGGGTTAGGACTGGAGTGCTCTCTACAGGGTACCTCCTCTGTGAAAGTATGGTTGTCTGATGCATCACTGAAGTCACTGTCCTGTGAGCAAGGCTCCTCTTCATTTTCGTTGTCTTTTGTTACACACACACACTTCTTTCCTGCTTTATCCAATCCTGGCTCAGACTGGGCAGTGGTGAGAGGAAAACAGCTCCATTTAAGGACTTTCCTATCACTCTTGCTAACGACTGCCTTTGAAGACTTGTTTGGATTGCTGAAATGAAGCTCTGCCTCCATATTTTCAGGCTGAGGGGAGCTTTGCTTGTCTTTGGGAAGGGTGTTCTCATCTAAGATTTGCTTTTGGAGACAAATATTTTCCTCATCCTTCATCTTACTATGATGTATGGGGTTTTTTTCTGAGAAAGACCGATGCGTTCCATCGATGAGCTCTCGGTGCTGACAGTGTTTTCGAACAGCTCTGAATATTTTATAGTAGAGCCATAACATCACGATAGAGGGTAGGTAGAAATTGAAAATGGCTGTCAACACTTTAAACCAGGTGACTTCAGAGAATTCTGTTTCACACTTGTTTTCCTTTCCTTTCCTTTCCCCATTATTAGCAAAAACATGCCATCCTAGGATTGGAATGACCCACATGAAAGAGAGCAACCAAACCCCCAAAATCATTAGCGATGCTCTCATTTTTGTTCTATACTTGAGATATTTCAGTGGTTGCTGAACTGAACGGTAACGGTCAATGCACAATATGAAGAGATTGAAAATGGATGCAGTACTGGCCACATAATCCATTGAAAGCCAGAACAAACAGGCTGGTAAGCCTAGAGTCCACACAGGACTTAGGAGATAAACAATATTCAGGGGCATAACAGCTGCACCAACTATAAGATCTGCAATAGAGAGGCTGACAATGTATAAATTGCCAACTGTTTGCAGCTTCTTTTCAGTTTTCACAGCACATAGTACTAATATATTCATGACAATAGTGATCAGTGAAATGCTTCCCAGGAACAGACCTAGAAGAGCTGAGTGAGGGTTAGTCGAGTTCTCTGTTGTGTTTTTTGACATCTTTTGCACAAGAACACAGAATGAAAATCAGAGAAGGTGTCCAGGCCTTGGAAATTCAGTCTTGGTTTACACTCCTGGATGAAAACGTGTTGGATTGCTTTGTGATTTTTATTTCCAGAACTATAGAAAAGAAAAGAAACATGCTCAATCACTGTAGTACTAAAATAAAGTAATAATACTAATATGTGCTTCAGCTTAGCACTGTCCCTTTTAGGACTTTCCTAAATAATTATTTTTTACAACATTTTACACATGAGTAATTTAAGATGTGTTCTATGAAAAGTACTGGAGCAAGCTCCATGAACCAATTCAAAATGGTTTGCAGAAGTGTTTCATGGGGCTTCATATAATTCTGGAGAAGAGATTTCAGTCCTCACTGTTTGAATTTCTTATCTCATTAAATAGCTGATCATGAACCATAACATAAACTACACATTGGCAAACCAATTTAAAGTGTGTTAATAAAAAGCAAATTAATGTGTTTTGTACTAAAGAGTTTTAAACAAACCAGTGATTATTCACAAACTACATCTAATAGTTTGAGAACACAGCAGTTGGATTTAATTATCTACCAATAATCATATAATCATAGAATCATTTGGTTGGAAAAGACCTTTAAGATCATCAAGTCCAACTGTTAACCTAGCACTGCCAAGTCCACCACTAAACCATGTCCCTAAGCACCACATCGACATGTCTTTTCAATACCTCCAGGGGTGGGGACTCAACCACGTCCCCAGGCAGCCTGTTCCAATGCTTGACCACTCTTTCCGTAAAGAAATTTTTCCTAATATCCAATCTAAACCTCCCCTGGTGCAACTTGAGGCCATTTCCTCTTGTCTTATCACTTGTTACTTGGGAGAAGAGACCAACACCCACCTCACTACAACCTCCTTTCAGGTAGTTGTAGAGAGTGATAAGGTCTCCCTTCAGCCTCCTTTTCTCCAGGCTAAACAACCCCAGATCCCTCAGCCACTCCTCATGAGACTTGCTCTCCAGACCCTTCACCAGCTTTGCTGCCCTTCTTTGCACATGCTCCAGCACCTCAATGTCTTTCTTGTAGTGAGGGGCCTAAAACTGCACACAGTATTCAAGGTGCAGCCTCACCAGTGCCAAGTACAGGGGGATGATCACTTCCCTAGTCCTGCTGGCCACACTATTCTGATACAAGCCAGGATGCTCTTGGCCTTCTTGGCCACCTGGGCACACTGCCAGCTCATGTTCAGCTGGCTGTCGACCAACATCCCCAGGTCGTTTTCCGCCGGGCAGCTTTCCAGCCACCCTTCCTCAAGCCTGTAGCGTTCCATGGGGTTGTTGTGACCGAAGTGCAGGACCCGGCACTTGGCCTTGTTAAACCTCATACAATTGGCCTTGGCCCATCAATCCAGCCTGTCCAGATCCCTCTGTAGAACCTTCCTACCCTCAAGAAGATCAACACTCCTGCCCAACTTGGTGTCATCTGTCACCTTACTGAGAGTGCACTCGATCCTCTCATCCAGATCATCAATAAAGGTATTAAACAGAATGGGCCCCAGTACTGAGCCCTGGGGAACACCACTTGTCACCAGCCACCAGCTGGATTTAACTCCTTTCACCACCACTCTTTGGGCCTGGCCATCCAGCCGTTTTTTTACCCAACGAAGAATATGCCTGTCCAAGCCATGGGCAGCCAGTTGCTGCAGGAGAATGCTGTGGGAAATGGTGTCAAAGGCTTTACTAAAGTCTAGTAAACATCCACAGCCTTTCCCTCATCCACTAAGCGGGTCACCTTGTCATAGAAGGAGATCAGGTTGGTCAAGTAGGACCTGCCTTTCATGA
>VYZW01003539.1:24095-47318 GCA_013401315.1 Balaeniceps rex | reverse complement strand
GGTGCACTCGATCCCCTCGCCCAGGTCATTGATAAAGATCCAGCGCTGCAGAGTAAATATCCCTCACCCCCCCACCCTGTAGGGCCATTTCTTCGCACCGATCCGTGGCAGCAGGGTCAGCTCCTTACCAATGGCTCCGCACACAGTTAAGCATCAGGATAACAGCACCCAGGCAGTAGCAGGCAGCATGTGGAGAGCCGAAGACTCGGCTGAGCGCTCGCGTTTTGTGCTCCCATCTGGCTACCTGAAGAGACAACAGAAAACAAAGGAGGTAGTTGGGGGTGCTGGGGTGCGTGCTGCCCCAGGAGCGAGCCCCACGGCCTCAGCCCCACGCGGGGACACACACACGGTCTGCGGGGCTTTGTGCGAGAAGCAAGCGGAGGCCACCGACGGGACGGGGCTTAAGCCAAGCCTGGGGATGAAAGCTCCTTCTCCTACCCGTGCCAGTCCCTGCCAGTGCTTGCGTTGCCCTGTTCACCAGCCCAGCCAGCAGCACTAAGGTGCTGGCTCATGGAAAAAAAAAAAAACAAACCACATATCAGTTTTGGGGAATAGGTGGCTTGGACAACATATGTCCAAAAAAGCTGAGAGCATCGCTGAGGTTGTTCCTGGGCCACCAAAGCCAACAGGCCCCTGCCATGGAGCCTAGTATTGCTCTCCTGGAAGGAAAACAGATCCATGGGTAGGGGATGGACCACAGGGACACCCAGCTCTCATCTTCTGGGCTCAACCATCTCCTACACCCAGCTGTAGGGACCATACCTGGCAGGAACAACCTCTCCCTCCTCACTTCCAGAAAAATCTGCAAGCATTCCCCTAAACTCCCCCCAAGGTAAGACCTGCCAGCTTGGCCCAGAGAACCGCTTCCACTTGTACGGCGCTGAACCGGCTGGCCTTCGTTAGCGCTCAGCAATCGCAGCCATTAAGGGCTCATCTGCACTCCTCACCCATCCCTGCACGGCTGTCTCAACGCAATCCACGGAGCACATCAGTGACAGCCCAGGGCTCGCACGCACGCAGGCAGCATCCCCGGGGAGGCATTAGCATCCTTTACAGCACATTTTTCTCTGGCTGCGATTTTAAGCTCCGTGTTCTGCAGAGCAGCAGGAGCTGATGGATGCCTGCCCAAAACACCTCGCAGCTGAGGAGGTACCCTCTCACCCTGGGAGGCTGCTGCACGCAGGTGCCTGGAGCTGCTCCCAAAATCTGCAGGACTGGATCCACCCAAGTCACCAAATCCAGGACCCTCACTCCCAAGATGATGAGAATCCTTACAGCTACTCTCTTTTCTACCTTCCCTGTATCCCTCAGAAAGCTGTCGCCGTATTTATCGCCTCTTTTAGGCTCCATTTTGAGGTGCCAAGCCTGGGGTTTGGATCAGACCCTAAATTCAAGCCAAGCACAGCACACCCGGGCAATGAAGCGGGAGGTGGGAGTCAGCAGAACATCTCGGCACCAATTTGCTTCTCAGACAGGGCTGGCACTTCATCAGCTTCAAATGCACCTCGCTCCCTCGCAGAGAGCCTGGGCAGCTTTTGGGAGGCACCTGCAACCCAGCTATTCATCTGCTGGGGAGGCATTTGGTCATTTATTGGCTTTATTAGAGCAGAGAAAGGCAGCTTTGCAGGTCCCGCTTTCTTCCCAGGCTGATGCAGAAGCACAAAGAGCTGCTGGTGGTGGGGGACCGCTGGCTTCAGGAGGGGAGAACGATGAAAACCTCTGATAAGCAGGGCACTGATTTCACATGCTGCGAGCTGATTCAATTAGTTATGCAATGATTGCTCTGAAATTACAAATCCACTCATGACAGAAAGAGCTGCTTCACTGCCTTTTTCTGGCTGGTATAAATAGTTTGTATTCTAAATTGAATTTAAAACACCGTGCGTCATGCTGCTGCTAAAATGGGAGCTGCTGTTTCGGTGCTGTGAGAGAAAGAAATATAGGGTGAGTTACCACCTTGGGAAAGTAAAAAAGAAGCGACCGGACAGGTGACTGAGTCACGGATGGAAAAATGCAGCCATGTGCCAGTTATCTGTACCAACTCCCTAATTCCCTGGAAATTACTCCGGCGACGTTTGCACGGATGGCAGCTCCTGGCTCGCTTTGAGAGCTTTGCAAAGCATCTCAGCCGGCGGCAGAGCTGAAGCTGAAAGAGAAGGCAGCGCCGCCGGGATCGGAGGGGAGAGCCTGCGTGCCGCTGGGAGCCGTCGAGGCGGCCTCGTAATTACCCTTGCCTTTAGAAAGCCACATCCGGGCAGCGACGGAGCGCGGCGGGGCGAGGGGACGTGTTTCCGAGCCCTTCGGAGCTGGCTCGGCCGCGTTGGGATCGCTCCCAGCACAGCCCAGCTCACGTTGCGTCACGCAGCTGCTGACTCCCCGGCTGGGACCCAGACGCCAACTTTTATTTAGCTGTCACAGCCTTCAGATGGGACCCTGGGCTCCTTTTCGAGCCCGTGCGGGAGTCATCACGAGCAAAGCGGAGCCTGCGTGGGGCTGGCAGCGGCGGCGGCGCCCGCCAGGCCCCGCGGCGCTATTTCAGCAACAATTAATTTGTTCCGGTTCTGGTTCTATTCCTTGAACAGCTAATTAGTTCTGGCTCGGTTCTAATTTTCTAATTTTAGTCGTTTCTAGCTAATATTAGCTCTCGTTCGACCCACGGCTACGCAGCTGGCTTCATGGGTTTATAAAATCACGAGCTGACGCGTTATTATTTATTGCATGACGGATGCAAAGTGCTCTCAGCATCCTCCACGGCCCGTGCGGGACACGGCAGGGCTGAGACCGGTGGCCTCCCGGGGAGGCCTGCAGCCGTCCCCAGTGTGCCGTTCGTTCTCCCAGCCACGGCCGGCACCGGGCTGCCCACGGGCGAGCACGGCATCGGCGGGGGGAAAGCCCCACGCCACGGCTGTGTGTCCCGGTGAGGGAGGGAAGGCAGCGTTTTTATTTTTCTTCCAACCTCCGAGTTTGGAAACGGAGTTAATGCAAAGTTTCCTGACTTCCCCAAGGGTCAAAGCAATAGAAAAATTCAAGGCTCCTTTTCCAAAGCTCCCAGCCCTCTGCTTTCACTTTAGGATACTTGGTGAGGGCTGCAAGTAATTTTTTTTTTAACGTTTCCCCCAATGCTCGTTATCGAAATAAATCAACGAGCGGATGTGGCTGCAGAGCCAGGGAGTGCTCTTGGGTCCCATGTTCTGCCTTTGGCAGGCCACTCCGGCGCTCGTCGGGGGCAGGCGCAGCCGGCTGACGTTCCCAGGGAATCGCCGCCTCCTCTACGTAAATTCAGGGCCGATTTCTACGTAACCAAACCAGGCCATCTCCCCAACCGCTCGGGCAAGCGCGTAAACAAAAATGAAAGCGCCGGCACGCGTCTCCGGTGGCTGCCCTGATGCAAAATGGAAATGCTCTGAGTTTTCTTCTCTTTCTTCGGGCAGGCAAACCTTCCCGAGCCACCTCGGGAAGGGCCACAAATATCCATTCGAAAAGCGGTTTCATCTCCCCAACGTTCCTCCGCAGCTGATCAACGGGAAATGCTCTCTACAGCTCTGCGTGCATGGCAGGCCATCGCCTCTCATTAATATTTAGTATTTGCTTCAAGGAAATTGATTATTTTTTGTCTGCCATCCAGGGAAGCTGGCTTTTGAACGCGCTCCATTTTAATTTGCTCAAGCCCAGCTCTGAAATAGAGACTTTGTTCTGTTTCGCGTGGCTCCATTTCTATATCTGTCTCGCCCCAGAGATGGGGATGGAAACCAGATAGCCCAAAGGCTCGGGTCTAAGGGACATTTTGCATCTCGACGCTAATCAGCCGCTCTATGTCCTCACATCGCCCCATCGCCATAGTATCCGAAGAAGACCGTGCGGCCGCTTGTGAATTTAGCCTTGCGGCATGCCTGGGAGGCTGGGGTGGGTGAGCAGCTCCCTAGAAGCCAAGGGAAACTGAGGCACGGGAGGCTTGAGGTGAGCAGCTGCTTCCCAGCTCTCCGGGGAGCAGGGTGGCAGGGCCGTGCCCACGTCCTGGGAAATCCCAAACCCATCGCCCATGCGGGGAGATGCTCTGCCCACTTCTGGGGATGCTCTTGCCCTGGCCAAACTGTTGGCATAAAAATGTTCAGCGCCCAAGACTAGGCTGGAGAAAAGATGACAGGGAATAGGATACGCTGTCGTCGCCGTACCTATCTCGCAGTATTTGCCAGCATGAAGGATTTTGCCCCAGTACGTGGGTTCTAGGAAGCAACCCACCGACAGACCTAAACCTCAGAAATTCCATGAAAAGCCCAGAGGAAGAATGATCAGCTCCTCGGGGCATGTCTGCACCCTGGTAGGGTGAGCCCTGCATGCACAGACAATTCAGCCCAAGCAAAAAAAAACCCCAAACTTTTGCCAAAACCAACCTGAGCCAATTTTTAAATTTCATTTTTAAAACTTTCTCCTTCAGTCTGACCTCTCCTAGGCTAGCCGTGGGGGTGCATCCTCCTGCGGGTGCTGGGGTAGGAGAAACCCCGACTCTGGACTTAGGTGGCTCCATGTGAGCATCTCCCATCGCAGCAGACGTGCCCTGGCTAGCTCGTAACCCGATGAAAGGGCAGGAAACCTGACATTACCCTTATTTCACCTACAGGGACCAGAGGCACCGATCTGTTCCCCTGTATGAAAAATCCGTTCTTCCTTTCTGATTCCCTGGAATCCCTCGTGAAAGCGTAACGACGTTCTCTGCTCCCTGTCACTGCTTAGATGCTGGAAAGCAACCCTGCTTGCAGCTACCATGCTTATCTAAAAGACAGGAGGAAGAAGATACACCTGAGCACCCAAAGTCTGGCTGCGGTGCTCCCAGGAGCGCGCAGGGAGGCAGAGCAGCAGCAGCAGAGCAGGCTGCAATGTAAACGTGCATCCATCGCCCGCCTGCGCGCGCCGGGCTGGCTGACCTTTGCCGAATGCCAGAGCAGCCAGCCTTCCCGGCTGTCCCGAGTGACTGCGGAGGAAATGAGTGTGGCCTGACCTTAATGAACGGCGCTTGAACCCCTCTGCAGTCGGCAGTGCTTGGTGTGTGCCGGTACGGCAGCGCCGACGGTGCTGGTTGAACACCGCGGGCAGGCTGAAAGCTCCAGCCTGGGCTCCTGCGGCTGCTCAAGGCAAATGTCTGAGTGCTCGTGCTGCTTCTAGGTGAGAAAAACTCGGCTTTTCTGGGAGATTGCAAAGCTCAGGAGAGACGGGAGGGGAAACTGCAGGGCTGGTCCTGGGGAAGATCGTGTACGGCAGCCCCGAGGGGTGTGTGGGGTGGTTCCTGCAGCTCGCCGGCACGGCACTGAGCCCCTGGCACAGGAACAGCGCCGGCCAAGGCTGGCATGTGCCCATGTGCAGCCTCGTCCGAAACGCTGGCCTGCCGAGCGCCCGCCCGGCACCGGCTTTCCGAAGGCATGTGCAGAAAACGCCCCGGGGACTGGCGTGCCACTGGCAGCAAGAACATGATTAGCAGGAGCTCTGGGCAGCAAAGGCAGGAGAAAAAGAACAGAACAAACCACGGTTTAATTTGTACAAGCTGGTAATTATAGTCGCTATCTGTCTGAAATCTCTATTGAGTTTATTTAAATATGTTCTCCGTGAAGGCCATTCAGACAGGAATTATCAAGGTGTTGCAGCAGAGGAGATAATGCCATGCAGTTTTCAACAGATCAAGGGCTGATTAGGAGGAATTAATTAGCTGCTTAAACAGTCCTTGACTCGCTGCAGCGATTAGCCGTCACCTCCACGCAGTCACGTTCCCCGCGCAGCGGCGGCAGCGATACGACGCGCCCGCCAGCAGAACTGCCTTCCCCGCGCTGCCGCCGAGCACCGGGCCAGCCCGCGGTGGGCGCGTGGCGCCGGGACGGTGCCCTAAACCCTGCTGGGTTTAGCCCATGGCTGGGGCTCGGCAGATGGGCAGTGACGCATCGGGCTGCGGTGACTCCGTCGCGCCCGCCGCGGTGCCCATCGCCGGTCGGCACGCGTGCCCCCGCTGTGACTCGCAACACGACGCAGACAAGGGATGTCTTCCCTCTTCCAGCCTTTAGCAGACCAGTCCTTCATGCATGCCCCATCCACCATCTCTTACATGCTATGAGCCACCAGTTCTCAGCTGCGCACCACCGCCGGGGCCGGTCGCAGGCTGCCGGCTCCTGCCAGCACCCTGACAGGCTCCACTTTGCTTAATCGCCTCCCGCCTGCACTGGGGAAAGCCGCGGCGTCTCTGGACTACCCGATCTAGAGACCGAGTTATTTCTCTGAGGGCTTCTCAACTCACAGGCACTCAATTACAGAGAGCCATGAGACGGTAATGGAGCCTGAAAGCTTTTTAGCAAATTATTAAAGCCTTGTGAAGTTCCCCCACGAAGTACTGGAGCAGCAGCTTCCAGTTCATGCAATTAAAATGCTGAAGCGATATTAGAAGAGACAGGCACCGTCTTAACAGTTTCATGAGAGCTGTAAGACAACGCAGGCCGGAGACGTCACCCGTGCAGCTTGTAAAGGTCTTTTTTATAGTAATGCACCGAGAAAAGATGCACCCAGAGAGGGACTGCTGATGAGCAACGGGCGCTGGGGACAGCAGGTGACAGCCCATGCACGTGGGGCTGGAGCAGGGCAGGGACTCCCCGTCAGAGCCTGGAGGCTCCGGGCACCCCAACCTGATGATCAGAGACCTGACACGTGTCCCTGGAGATGGGGACGGGCCGGCTCAGCCACAAAAGGTCTCCCCAGGAGGCTACACCAGTTAGTTTTTCCCCTTTCCCATTTCCCCACTGGTACGATGGCAATAACAGCTGTCAGCAAGCCGCAGCCGAGCAGGACGGCTTAGCTCATCCGTGTCTGCCACGGGTTTTCAGTTTGGAAAGGCAGGCGTCGATTTGACTCAAGGAAAACTTTTCCATTGCCTTTCACGGGCTCGGGGTAGGGGGGTTGTTTATTCCAGCCAAAAGAAACAGCAGCGGGGTTTCGGAGAGACGGGGTTTCGGTGTGTAGACTGGCTACGCAGCGATACTGCGGCGTGGAACAGCCGGTTGGAACGATGGGGCTGTACCCCCAGGTGACAGAGAGTTTCACGGAGGGAAAAACCACACGTTTGCAGGCTCTCGCAGAGGAACCGGAGGCTTGGAAAGCACAAAAGGCTGCAAAAGAATGAGAACATCCAAGGGGCTGAAGGAGAGAACTATCTACAGGCGGAAAGCAGGACGGGCTCCTCTCCAAAACCAAAGGGCTGGTTGTGGAGCTGCAGCGCGGAGACGAGCCGGCGTGACAAACCCTCGCCCATCGCCCGAATGAGTGGGTTAAGAGGACGAAACTCAAGCTGGAGTGCCTCTTCTAGCGACTTTTCCCCGATGAAGCCGCCGCGCCGCCGCGGAGGGGTTCAACGGGGTCCAGTCTGAGCACTTCGACACGGGGAGAAGAGCAAAGTGACTCCACCGCTTTAGAAGTGGAAAGATGACTGTTAAAGAAACCCAGCCTGCCTCCACAATGCATGAGTTTAGCCTCAAAAATAACCCCCCCGCCGCATCCGTCCCCAGCGAAAGTAATTGGACTGAAATGGCACAGGTCACCTCAGCTAACAGCCTTGAGTTGGGGAAACAAAACAAGCCGGCAGGTAAATAGATAAGGGTTTTGTAAGGACTAGGTACGCTTTACCTCAAAGCCATCCCTTGAGATTACCTCCACACGAGTCTTTACCTTGAATCCACTCATGATAAACAGCTAGATAACAAATTTCATTTCTCTAATAGTGTTTATGTGATTTGTCAAAGTACCATCTCATTAGCTGGTTGCAATAAAAACAAGCCCCTGCTTAGCGTATGCCAAGGCAGCCCGGGTCCGTCGATGTTCCATGAGCCACATCCTCTCCTCTTCAATAAAAACAAAACCGACATGGAATATGGGCTGTATTTGCTAGCAATTTCCAACACAAAATCTGAACAGTTTCTCCTCAAGGCGAGGAGCTCATGATTTATGTCCGAAGAACTGGAAGCTGAAGGCAGGTGATTTTGAGTAACCCAGAACAAGCTGCGTTAATTAATTTTGAGAGCGGAGCCCTTATGAGCAGCTCCCCAAGGCTGAGCAGGGGAAGGGTGACGTGCTCCAGCTGCGGGGAATCAGCCTGCATGGCCCGAGCAGACTATTCCAGCCAACAAAGCCCATGGAAAAAAAGTATTTGCAAAATAATGATTTCTCCAGAGCGCAGCACGGGATGGGGAAGGACCTTTCCAGTCCCAGTCGGGGACGTGGTGGGAATGGCCAAGCACTGGGACGGACATGGGCTGCATGGGGGAACGGGGAGCAGCCGGGATCCACCCAGCTCCTCTAAACTCATAATACAACCAAATAAAATAACCTCCTGAGATTAGGGAAAGGCAGAGGCTGCCCCTACACAAGTATTTGGGGCTCTGCTGGAGCCCAGAGGGAAGGCAAGCGCTGCCAGATGAGCACCTCGTGCGCAGGACGGTGAAGCATTTTGCCCAGTGTTTTGCCGGATTTTTTTTTCACCTTCCATGCCCAGATGACTTGGCCCACACTCAGCTTCCCATTGCACGCAGTTCCCATCCACAAACCTCATCTTTTCATACATTTTTCTGAAGCTCGGAGCATTTTCTCTGAGCGAAACAGGACTGATTTTGCTCAGGCAGTCCATAGCAGGCACGTTCCCAAACCAACCAGGAGCAAAGGTGTGTGTCGGTCTCTTGAGCGATTGAGAATATTCTGCCCATCTCATCATCTCGCATCCTGTATTTGCTTTTTTTTTTTCCCCCCGTTGCTCATACTCATGCAACGCTAAAAAAAAGCAAAGCCGGAGAAAGTGCCTGAAGTGTTATTATATACACAGCCGCTTCACCGAAACAGGCCGTCTACCCAAAAGACCCATTTTCAAACAAAGCGATCCAACAATAGCACTGACGATGTTTGAACTGGCACCGATTTAGAAAGACAAGCTCTTTGCTGCACCACACTGTCAGCAAGCGCTCAGCACAAATGCCACGTTACAAGACGAATGCCTCTTTTTTTTTTTTTTTTTTTAAGACTTCCCTTCTATTTTCGCACCTCCGCTCCGTTGCGTTCTTTCCAAATCAGGCCCTGGATCCCAGCGGATCCACAGTTCTGAGGTCAAAGTCCCTCTGAATTCGCTGCAGGCTTCAACACCTTGGGTTTGGTTTTAAATGTGGGGACGAAGCTTTTTATCTTCGTCGCAATGCATCTATCCCGGCTCTTCAAAGCTTTCCAACGAGTGCTGCACAGCTCTAGCTCAAATCGCTATCGCCATTGCAAATAAGGTCAGCCTGATTAACAAACAGGGATTCTAGCTGGAATCAAAATGGACAGGCTTCACCGAGTGCATCCGATGTGAGAAACAGCCTCTTACTGAACTGAGACGAGTCTTCGCTGGCGCCAGGTAAAAGGAGATTGAGGTCACCTAACGACACTGACATTTCTTGCAGCCTCTGATTCATTGCAACGAGACCGTATAAAGCTATCCTGGAGATGTCAGCTAATTCAAGTGGCTTTTTTGCTCTCCCGTATGACCTGTACTTAGTTGCAGCCCTGATACGTGTTCAGCTCTGTCACCGTGTCCCCAACCAGCTGGACCTGTGGATGTGCCACTGCCTGCAACCGAAAACTGGGGCTGGATGCTGCACTATTTCAAGTCGGGTAATTCTTCAAGCAGATGTGGCCCATGGGAGTGGAAATACTTTGGCTCCGTTGTCTTAAAAGATTAAATCAGAATCTCCAGCTCACCCAACATACAAGAGTAAGAAGGAGCTGGCAGGAGAGAAGGGGACGGAGAAAGGCTGGGGGTGATCAACCAGCAGAAGCCCCTCGAGACACAAACACATCAACGCAGAACCACACAGCCCCACGCAGAGGAAGAAAACAGCAGCCGAGCCACCCCAGCGCTGCCTGGGACCTTGTGTTTGATGTGAGGGTTTTCAGACCCGGGCATCATCTTTGCAGTTTGCTCTCGTTAATAGGTTTGCTTGGATTCCAGCTCAGCCCAGCTCATTAGCCACACTGCCGAATCCAACACTAATTCTGGATCACTCCTATTGCTACAAATAAATAATAAAATTGCCTCCACGCAGGGGTTGTTTTCTTCCTCTCTCCCCCTAATGCAGGTCTGGTAGCGTCTCATGTATCTGTTAATGAAGTCCATTATATCCAGACTTTCTCAGCAAGTAAAAATTACAATCATTAGCCAGTGACTGACAAGAGACAGAAACACCATTTCTGCCCGGGCTGGCAATAACAGTACGCCAAGTACGCGTCCCAGCGAGTCGAGCCTTGCTCTCCCGTAATATGGTACCCAATGTTCTTCATTAGCATCTCCCTTTTTTAATAGAGCAAGACAGTGTCCTGCGGCAGGTCGCAATTACACGCAACAATTAATTCAGGCAGAAACAATGACGGGCGTCGCAGAGGCACATTTTGCAGCGGGGTTGTCAGAAGGTGAAGTGGAAGATGATTAGGAACATTTTAAAGCCCTGCCTAAAACCGAAAACAAAACAAGCGGAGGCACAAGCGACGGCACGGTAGAGGAGACGCGACCGGTTCCCTTGTAAACTACTTGGTAATTTTTGTTTTAAATTGTAATGAAACACAACAATTATTCTTTTGGTCGTAATACCCCAACGACCAAGACCAGCAGTCTCGGACCAGGACTTCTTGTGCCATTTGCAAACAACACACAAAGCCGGCTCAGCTTCTCCCAGAGCTGCAGCCACTCTCTCGCTGCCCTTTTGTGAAATTAGGGTTTAATTCTCTGGAATAAGTCTGCTAATAAGGACTCCCAACGCACCCGTCCTCTGGACAGCGTGTACTCGCTCATCGCTGCCCCCAGGGGCTGCGATGGGAGGGAGGATGGGGAAGGGGGGGGGAAATAAATACACTTCGCAGAGCACAAAATGCAAGAGAAACCCAATACCCCTTCGCAGAGTAGTGAGAGTTCGTTGGAAAAGAGGCACTGGCTGCACCGGCCGCGCTCGGCGGAGCGCCGATTTCGTCTGGAGGGCCTCCCGTCCTCTCGCTGCTCGACGTATCATGTTCCACGCTCCGTGTTAAGCCTCCCCTGGGAACACTTCCCACGGCGCCGAGGACACGCATGTTTGCGATGCTGCCGTCGTCCCGGCGGCCAACAATAGAGAGGGACAATTTGATCTTTATGTAACGCGGGCAGCCGCGCGCTCTGTTCCCCTCTCCTCGAGGATGAGATGTTCAAACCGTGCGGCACAACAAGTAATAACAATCCGAAGGGTTAAATACAATCGTCGACCCCCTCGGGCTTGCTGGTGTTATCACTGGGGTTCCTGTGGGTGTTGATGGGTGTAACCACGTGCCCCATGGTATTTGTTCAATGCAAGAAACGTAACCCAAAAGCCGGGCGAACAATCAATCACCCCCAGACCCAGCGACCTGCACCCCAGGGGAGCTCCTTCCCCCTTTTGCAGCCTCAAAGCCCAACGCCGAGATGCACATACGAGCCCTGCGTGCAGTGCCCAAACCCTCTTGCAGTCTTTTGCTCCATGCGTTTGCACCGCAGCCCTGCACGGAGGTGGATGGGGGAAGCTGAACAAGCCCTTCCAGCTGGGATCCCCGCACATCCACACCAGGGAACGAGCCTGACGGGTACAGGCAAGGGAAGTAATGTTCCTCCGTTGGGCAACGCGCTCGTTTTGGCTTCCGAGTACATCAATCTCTGGCAAATGATTGCACGGCAGAGTCTTGAAATGAGACTAATTCATTGCTGCTCTCCAGCCTTGGGAATCGAACGAGTAACTCTGCAGTTATTAAAACAATGTAAAAATAAAAAATAAACAGGGAAGGGAACGTAATAGGAATGCTTCGTAGTTAAAAATATTGTATCTCGTCTGAGGTCATGCAGTTTTTAACAGGAGCAGCCACATATGCCTCAAGGTGATCTGACTTGGTGCTACTCCGGTCCTTTTACGGGTGTACACTGTAGTCACAGACGGATGGGCAGGGTTTTTTTTCCCCATTTCAAATTCCTCCCCGGGATTTTGCAGATTGAGCATCTGCTGCCAGACTCAGCGCAGAAAACACAGCTCTGAGGGGAGAGGAGGGAATAGGAACATCCGACTACACGGGGGGATTTGGCGTCCCTCTTCTCTTTACCCAGCAAGACTGACGAGGAGGATGCTCAACTTTTTCGTTCTAAAAGGGGCATTTCTATAGCAAAGGAGAGGCTGGAGCCAGAGGCAGTCACGCTGAGCACCAGGCAGGCACAGAGCTGACGCTGGAGAAAGGGCAGGAGGTGAAAAAAGTAGGCAGAAGGAGTACTGTAAAGGCTCATAAAAGCTGCGTGTACATTTTCCTTCCCTGCAAATGTCTTTGTGCTTTTATGGCAAGGAGCTGCTACAATTACAGCTTCTTTTATAAGCGAAGCACAAACCAGATAATGAGCAAACCTCCCACCGCACAAAGGAGGCGACGAAGGCGTTCTGCGAGCCCTGACGGTCAGGCTTCCCCGCAACAGCCGAAGGCAGAGAAAATTGCTAAAACCCATCTCCATTTCAGCCACTTCAGGGGTGTGAGCTGCTCGCAGCCTGCTTTTTCTTCCCAAAAGCGCAAAAAGGATCACACCAAAAATGATTGTGCCTACACAGACAGTGAGTGAAAACCCTTCAGCCAGACAAAGCAGCAGCTCGCGTGTCCCGACCGGCAGAACAAGCCCACGGCTGCATCACCCCTGGTCTGGAGGAGTAAAGAGAGGGAACAAAAAAGGTTTTGCAAGGGAAAAAAACCAAGCGAGATATTGCCAAACCCAGACGACTAGGTGATGCACCGCGGAGGTTCATGATTTCAACGACCCATGGGAGAATCAAGAGCTCCCGCCAGCCTTCCTCTCCCTGACCCCAACATTCGCTGGGAGATCGGGGGAATTTGATGAAGCCACATGCAGGTGCGCAAGCCTGGGGCTTCCAGCTTTTCTGGCAACCAAATTTGTAATTTTCTAAGAGTTGCCCCTCTTTCCCTGCATGTGAGGAAGCACGGAGGTTCGGGTGGCTTGGCAGGGAAAAGGAAAACCAGGCAGCGGCTCGCTGGGTAGGGGTATTTCATAGTATCATAGAATCCTAGAATCATTTGGTTGGAAAAGACCTTTAAGATCATCAAGTCCAACTGTACCTGTCCACTACTAAACCATGTCCCTAAGCACCTCGTCTGCCCGGCTTTTAAATACCTCCAGGGATGGGGACTCCACCACTGCCCTGGGCAGCCTGTTCCAGTGCTTGACAACCCTCTCCGTGAAGAAGTTTTTCCCAATATCCAATCTAAACCTCCCCTGGCACAACTTGAGGCCATTGCCTCTCGTCCTATCGCTTGTTACTTGGGAGAAGAGACCGACCCCCACCTCACTACAACCTCCTCTCAGGCAGTTGTAGAGGGCGATGAGGTCTCCCCTCAGCCTCCTCTTCTCCAGGCTGAACAACCCCAGCTCCCTCAGCCGCTCCTCACAGCACTTGTGCTCCAGACCCTTCCCCAGCTTCGTTGCCCTTCTCTGGACACGCTCCAGCACCTCCATGGCCTTCTTGTGCTGAGGGGCCCAAAACTGAACACAGCACTCGAGGTNTCCCCAAGCCTGCAGCGTTGCATGGGGTTGTTGTGACCCAAGCGCAGGACCCGGCACTTGGCCTTGTTGAACCTCATACAGTTGCTCACAGCCCATCGATCCAGCCTGTCCAGGTCCCTCTGCAGAGCCTTCCTGCCCTCCAGCAGATCGACACTTCCACCCAGCTTAGTGTCATCTGCAAACCTGCTGAGGGTGCACTCGATCCCCTCATCCAGGTCATCGATAAAGATGTTAAACAGAACCAGCATCCCACTCCCGCAGCCCTTCCCCTGGGGTGGGGCCACCCTCCGAAATCAAAGCCCCTTGCTCTGAACCCCCCAGTGCACCGCTGCTCCCATCCCTCTGCAACGAATCGACCAAAGCCGCTGCCCAGGCACGCTCTACGTCCACAGCTCATGTCCTCCATCACCGTAACACATCACCATCAGCTTCCAAAAATCGACTGTTTCTCCCCCGGCTGGGGTACAGGCATTTCAAAGCTTTGTCAGGATGCCTTAGAAAGGGGAATGTAAGGGAGCCGATGCCGGCTCATTTGCTTTAACCGAGATGAGGCTCCTAATATTTCCCAGGAACCGGTGCCCGCCCAGCGCCGCTGTGATCCGGCTGCTGAACTATCTGGTTTCACACTCAAGAGAGCAGGGATGTGGGATGCTCCTGCCAAGTGCCATTTCCACCTACACGTGGCACTGGGGACACAATATAGGTGGAAAAGAGAAGGAGGGTTTTGCTTTACTGATTTACTAATCTACTTTACTACCCATTTGCTACTGCCACGTGAGCAACTGGAGAGAAATGTCCCCTCGGAGGTCATCAAGAGGGGAGAAAATAGAGAAAATGAGGAAGCATTTTCTTTGGGGTGCCAACCCCGCGTGCCACCAGGCTGCCGCAAGCCGGATCCAGCACCCCCACCACGGAACCCCAACACCTCCCTTCCTACCATGAGCCTCCAGGTACGCAGGAGATGCGATTGCATCGTGATGGAAGCCGGGCAGCGGGTCTTATGGAAGTAACTCCCCAAGAGCATCCAGCAGACTGCATGTCTCTGCATTTCTTCATCAAAGCAGCCTATTTTGGGAGATCCCATCCTCCTGGGAACTGGGCAGATGTCTGCTAAACGGTCTGTGCCATGGCACAGCCGGAAAACATCCAGCTCACGTCTGCGATTGCGGCAGGCGCGCAACCTGGGAAGCCCCCGTCCGGCCCCCGGACAGCCGATGTCCCGGGGAACGCAATGGGTTTCCCCGCTGGGGGCTCCAGCAGCTCCCAGCCCCAGGGCTACGCACAAACCCTGCCAAAGCCCAGGGCCACACGGGAGGACCTGCCGTCTTCCACGCCTCCCGGTCTGGGTAGACCATACTGCTTTCTTTTTTGCCTCCAGCTGCATTTTTTGCCTTGTCCCGTGGGATGCAGGCAGTCGTAGACTTGCCGTTTCATAGACTAACATCTTTGAGCAGCACCTCATCAGCAGGAGAAAGTGTTTAGCAGCAGCGTGGCAGGATAGGGATGGAGTGGGACACAGAGGAAAGGGCCTCTCCCAACTTCTAGGGTCTACAGATAATCCTCTGATGCATATGGAAACAAGACTCTCGGCTTAATTATATTTTTTCATCTTTTGTGCGTGCGCTGATCTATTCCAGCAGGGCTGCCAGCAGCCCGCAGTTTATTTTTAAAACACTAAACAAGAAAAGTCCAGTATATACAACAAACACCCTGCGTTTCTAGAGAAGCATTCTGCTGAAGCTAAAAAAAGAAGCTTGCTTTTTGGGTCAGCTTGGCCACGATCCATAGGGGACTGCGAGGTGAGAGACAGATTCTGACCTCGGTTTAGAGAAACGCTGAGCACGCATGTCGCACACGCGCTGGATCCCAAATTCACGCTAGGAAGGGGCACTGAAACGGCTCAGCCGCCCAAGCACGCCCTGCCTTGGCAGGTACCCGTGCACGGCGGCTGGGCAGCTGCTCGAACGATTGCCACCGCCTCGCCTGGAGCCCCGAGGGCTGAGACCCTGCCTGGCTCGACGCACAGATGAAGCATCTGTGAGCTGACACAGCTGCCCAGCCAGGCTGGGCTCCACGATCTCCCCCACCGCAGGCAGCTCAGCCTGCAAGAACATCGTAAAAAGATATTGCACGGCTTCTTAAAGAGGATCGAGACGAAACCACCACCACCCCTAGCTGGGAGGCTGCGGGGAAGCGGTGCTGGGATGAAGGATGTGGCTCTCCCTCGAGGTGACAGCGCTCCTAATTGTGTCACTCCAGCCGGCAGGCTGGGGGATGCGACCCAGTTTTGGTGCCCGTTACGTGGCTCGCAGCGGTGCCGACACGCTGGAAAAGCTAAATTTAGGAGCCAAAGAGGCGCGGTGTTACACACACAGCCAGGGCTCACTCCGTTACGAGACGGCCGGAAAATCGATGCTGTCCGCTCACCGCACGCGTTACAGCATCGCTGCAAAGCCCTCGCCGCCTGAGTGGGAAGCGTTACCAAGTCGCTCGGAATAAAATTGCCACTAAATGGTGTTTGGGGGAGGGCGGGGGGGGTGGGTGGGAAGCAAATCCTCGCTCTTTCTCAGGCGTCGTAGGAAATGAAAACGGCTATTGCTGCCTGGTAGAGTCCAATTATGAATAATGTGTGTTCTCTCCCTGCACAAAGGATGAAAGGCATCAGAGCTGGTGGTGACATTTTAAGACTAGAGATGTAAGAACGAACCCGAGCCTCGTTGCAAGCCCAGCTTTACCCCAATAAAGAAACGCTTTCTGCAGTCAATTGCCTTGCAGCGTAGCTTGAAGCCCTGCTATTGATCTAGCATCTGTTATAAGCAGATAATCATCGTCGCTGTGCCGTGGCTTCTACAAGGGGATCTAAAAGCACTTCCCAGAAGATGGTTGAGGGCTGTTTTTCTGCTCTCACCCACGGCCGCAGGCAGGCAGAGGTTTGCGGGGGAGCCCACGAAACTCTCGCAGGTTTGCAGAATTTGAGGGCCAGAAAAGACCATTAAATCACTCTGACTCGTTCATCTCCCAACCCCGCAAACTCCAGCTAACCGAGGTGTGCTCCCGGCGAGGCTCTACTGCCGCTGCAGCCCCAGCCCTCGCACAGCCATTTCGTACCCTGCAGTTTCCTTTCCCCGGCGAGGTGCTAACACACCGCCATCAACGCACCGCTCGATCCTTCCCTTCTGCAAGACCAGACAGCGAGAGCTGCTGAAATCCCCCAGCGTCAGGCATTTTTCTCCCGCCCCCAGAAGGTTTCTCGGAGTTTGGCTCGCTGAGATCTGAATTCCGACAGCTCCCAAGCTCCCGGTTGCTTCCCAGCAGCGTGGGAAGGTTTTTGGGCCAGGCACCTTCCTCCGAGTTTAGCAAGAAGTGGTCAGAGGTAGGTGAAATCGGGCTGCCAGCGCCCGCAAACTCCCCCCTCCCCGCCAGCACAAGCACTTCTTATCCACTTGGCAGACTCCTCTGGTCTCCAAAGAAGGAGAAAAGGATGGGAAATTAAAAATAAATGAACCAAGAGATACACATCCATCAGGAGCCAGGCGTTGTCAGCCCAGGTCCCTGCGCAACTACTTCTTTAATCAAAACCTCACACAGTTTAAACACTTGACAGAAGTCTAGAACAGAGATCTCGTTACCCTGAACGGGAAAAGCTGCAACCTTGAAGAATAAAATCACGTTCGTCTGATGGGGGCTATTTTCTTTAAAATCATGCTAAATTACGCTAAGCCCCTTCCTACCGGTGACATCTGAGGATCCGCCCTGCAGATTCCTGCGAGATGCATGGGTGTCTCCAGGGGGTCACCGGAGGTGGCGGGAGGAGCAAGCTCTTGGGCGGCAGCTGAAGATGTGCCGTTTCTAAATCGGTCCGTGACGCCAGCCGTAAATTTTTAAGAGGCTCAAATCAAGAAAAGGACTGCTGGTAGATGCGCTCCCCACTTGAAACTCACTTGCGTGGTGACGGACGTCAGACTACCTGGCTCATGGCTATGCCACTTGCCTGTTCGCTATTGAGAGAGGGTCAGAAACCTTCCAGCTTTCTAGAAACTCCCCGTGTGCCAAGGCTCGGCGAGCTCTTTAAAGCCTCCCACATGCAGGTTATCTGCCTCTCCTGGCTTGAAAATCTTTGCCCCTGAGGAGCTGTTATTTAATACCTTCCTTAGTTACCAAGGGATGGGAAGTTTCTCCCATCGTTCTGCGGCTTTCCAAACACAGATGGGATTTATCAAAGTTTCTACCGCTCTGACCTCATTAACGTTTTACGGCACGGCTCCAGCGACGCGCCTACTCCTTGCCGGGTGCCCCTCAACAGCCCCACGGTGGCTCAGGTCTCCCGGCTGCGTTGAACATCCTTGGGGAGTTTTAAGCAACATCGTCCCCAAAACGGCTCCGCCGCTGCCTTTCGGGGCCTGGCTTGCACCCTGCCTCGCACGGGATCGTGGCTCCCAGCAGCTCCTTTCGTAACAGCCGCGGCGGGTGGGAAAGCAGAGACAGCATGAGGAGGAGAGACGAAATAAAAAAGATAAAAACCAGAGAGCAGCGCAGGAACACATCCAAGCTGTGCCATGGACAACATAACCTGGGGGCCACCCAGGGATGGGATTTTAATTGGCACAGAAGGGGGGGAAGCAGAGGAGGGGGTGCCAGCCCTGAGTTTGGTGGGGAAACTCAGTGGGTGACCCCAGGGCGACATTCATGGTACCCCCAGGCACCTCCTGCAGGGAGGAGGGTGGGAATTGGGAGTTCTGAGGCCTTTTTCGGAGAGCTTTTCTCCCCTGAGGAGAACAGGAGGGAGCATCAGCACAGCCCAGCTGGAGTCCTGCAAATTGCCCCACTTAGGCTCTGGTCCTCTAAATTGCTCTCTTAACCCAAGTACATAAATCGACCCGATGAGCATCAGGGTTTTCTCCGGAGTCACGCTCCCCCACAGCCTTTGGAGTTCGTGCTTCGTCCCCAAACCCTGCAGGTTTTATCCCGAAGAAACATGCCTGGTGCTTACCAGGGCAAACGCCTCGCTAAGCTCGAGGCCTCGAGATGCGCCTCTCCATCGGCCGAGCACCGCATGGAGCCGGGGTTTCCCCACCACATGTTTATTCAGAGGCGCTGCACAGCGAGGACAACCCGGCGCCAAACTTTGCAAGAGGCAGACCTGGCCGGAGTTCAGCAGAAACGGAGAGTTAAGACACTGAACTAAATCAACGCATCCCCACCCAATTTCTACCCAAATCAGGAATTCCATGCACAGAAGGGCTTTTGACCAGGGTCCCACATTACTTATTAAGCACAGAGAGCAGAGAGTGCTTGGCACGGCACAGAAATCCAGTCTTTGCACTAAAGCTCCTGCGAGCCCGAAGTAATTCAGATGCAGAAGCGATCTCAGCTGCCGGGAAGGAACTCAAATAGCAAAAGACAAAGGGAGCCTGTGCAGGGATGGAGAGAAAGAGCGAGCTGCTGGCTAGGTGCAGGCAGGGGACACTGATCACATGGAAAAAAGGATGGGGACGAGGTAAAGGAAGCAGGTCAGGGAAAATCCAGGGATGGCTGGGGCCACTCCTGCTAAAATGCACCCGATAGCGGGGGCTTGCTCAGGGCTGCAGGCCCCACAGCCCCCCCTGCTAAAGCCGCCCAGCAGTGCCTGGTGTGAGCCATACATTGGGGCTGGCAGAGCCTGAAAATGCCAGGGAGATGCTCGGGAGCCTGGGCAGAGCAAGCGTACGGATGGGGAGGCACACGGACTGCGAGAGCCACCCGGCCTGTTACAGCCGGGGAAACATCTAGTGCCACGCTCACCTCCCCAGAGCTTTCCACCAACACACCAGCTCAGGTTGCTCACTGCAAACCCATGCAGAGATGCCTTCTGCTCCCAGGCGCGGGCCCTGCACGTCTTGCTTGCAGTGCCACCTGCCGCCAACGGCAACGCTCTCCAAACGCTGGAAGGGGACAACAGCAACGCAGAGCAATGAACTTCCCGCTGTTACATCAGCTTTCCCTCTCCTTTAACAGCAGCCAAACTCTTGATCCAAAAAGCAACGCTATTTCCCAAGCTGCAGGCATCCCACGAGTTGCAGGCGTAGCGGCAGACGCTAAAAAAGTGCTTTTTTCTTTCCCTTTTATGCAGTTTCTCGCTGGAGCCGGTCTCTCCCCTCAGAGACCACATCCTGAATCTTCTTGTTCATTGATTCTTTATGCTAAATGATGACTCCGAAGTCGAAATAATGTGGCACATTCTAGTTCGCATTTCAGACACCGTGAGACTTTTTAATAACGAGTTGCATGAAAAATTAGGGAGGCTGCAACAAAGAGCTCCGACGGAGGTTTCCAAAGTGACTCACAGCCAGGAGAGCCTCGCTCTTCCAAAGCCCAGCGTGAGACAATCTCAAGAGCCCCCGCGCTCAGAGAGAGCCGAGTCCTCCCCCTCCGGAAAAATAAGGCCTTTTTAAGGAGACTTCCCCAGGGTGAGAATCCCTGCGGGGAGGTTTGGTGGGCGGTTTTGGGAATCTTGGCTGAGATGACATCCCTTTCCCGTGAGCGCTTGCGGGGAGAAGGTTTCACCCCGCACCTCAGCTGCGCTACTGAGGGTGCTGCGGGGTGGGAGCCACCTCGTGCTACAACCGGCCTGGGCTCCCCGCTGGGCACACCGGCTCCGCAACGCTCCAAAACGGGGCCGGCAATGATTCTCGCTGCTCTTGCAGGGAGGTAGCAAACCGCAGAGGTAAAGGGCAGCGGAGACTCTTCCAGTCTCGGCTCCCGAAGCGGTGTTGCACCCAGCGGATGGTATGGCACCCACAGGGACAGCGAGCATCACCCGTGCACAGGTATTCCCGCTCCTCCTTGGGGCTGGCTTGCTGCCAGCTCTGCAGCTCTTTGCCAGACTTTGCAGCGTGATGGAGGGGGGAATTTCTTCAGGTTAACTTTTGGCTGACTGTTTTTTGCTTCCTGCCATCCACACAACCAGCTGCCAAGATATTTCAAGGGCAAACAGTGGGCAACGTACCCAGTGCAGCCCCCCGCCGGGGGCTAATGCCATTTATGCTCAGTCCCAGTGGTGACCAGTGCCTGGCTGCTGCGGTGGGAGGTGCGGCAGGAGGTGGCTGAAGGACGGGTTTGCATGCTCTGCCCCCTCTCCCAAGCTCAGCTCCTAATTCCTTCTGCATCCCACGCTGGCTCCCACCTTCGCCTCCTCTGTGACGCCCGTCACAGCCACCCCCAGCCCCAGGAGTTCTCTCTGCAGCGCAGCTCCCTGCTCACCCACTTCTAACGCCTAATAAACCGAGCACCGCTCGCCCCACCCAGCCCAGCAGACTTCCCCAAAAGAGGTTTTTCCTCCAGCGTGGCCCAAAGGAGATCCCCCTGTAGCTGGCAAAGGACGGCTAAAAATAACGGGGCGGCCGGCGCGCAGGCAGCTCTTACCACGTTCCAGAAGAGCGGGTTGAAGGCGATGGAGAGGACAGCCACAATGAAGCCAGAGTCGGTCACGTCCACGTAGCCGAAGAGCCGCGCCATGGCTGTCACATCCACCTGGGGGGGGGAGAGCCGGTTACTGGGGGTGCGGATTCCTGCAGGGGCACTGGGCGTTGCGCCCGAACACCGGGCACTTCATCTCAAACCAAATGCATCGGCTGCCCTGCAAGAGCGGACGAATCTTTTAATGGCCCCGCGCAACACGTTGTTACGGCTTGCAAAGCGCTGTGTCAGGGTGCAAAGCCGAGAAGAGGGGTGGGGGCTCCTCCAAGCTGGCTCCCCCCATGCCTCGGGGGCACCGGGCTCTCAGGGAGCCCCCCGTTTGCAGCAGTGCCCAGCAGGACACGGGCACTGCGAGGACACTGCTGCTGTCAGGACGAGCACCAGCCCTACGGGGCAGCTGCCAACCCAAGCGTGTTTCCAAGCCGCAGGAAAGGGAGCACCGTTCCGCAGCGCCTCGGTGGCCCCGGGGACGGAGGACTGTCCCAGGGATGCTGGTCTGCGTGGAAACTCCTAGCAATGAACTGTGTCAGCCTCAAACTCGCCTTCCGTCAAGACAGACGGATGCAAACCCTCTCCACAGTGAGGGGGGGGATGCATTTTGCATTGTAAGAAGCTGCGAAAGACCTTCCTGGCTTACTTAACAACAACAAAAAACTCTTAAAGCTCGCTGTTTGTCCCCCTTTCTCCTTTTAAGAGCTATTTTTCCCAGGATGGCTCCCTGACATTGTCAGCATTTTTACGTGCAATAAGCCACGCTGCTTCGCCCTCCCCACCCCCTCTCCCTGCAGTGGTATTTGGATGAAAAACAGCCAGCGCCTTTTTTTTTTTTTTTTCCCCAAAAACTTTGAAAACAAAAGACAAAATAGCCCAGCCCAAGCCCTTCCCTCGCTTGAATCAAAATCAAGACAACATCGAGAAGTGGAAGGTTTTTGCTTCCCAAACACAGCTGTGTTTGCAAGTCCTTCAGATGCCAGGGGACAGGAAAGGCTCAAAAAGGCATCGGCTCCACCTCACCCGTCCAGGAGAGAAATTCCCACTGGCTCCTCACGGGTTCTTTGAGGGAACCAGAGCTGCAGTGGGATTCATGGAGAGGGGCTGCTAAACCTGCCATCTCTCGTAGCCAAGAGCAAAGGCCCTGGGAATGGTTCCCGCACTGTCCCGGGCCACGTCCAGCTGCTCCAGGTGCCTCCTGCACAGCCGCGACCGCCCGCGGTGCAAAGTGCACGAGCAAAGGCCGTACCGCCCCGGGGCAACGGGGGGATCCTCACCGGGGTCTGCGGCTGCCTTCAAACCGCCCCAGCTCCCACGGGCTCCTCCATCCGAGCCCTCGGGACACAGGTGCTGGCGAGGAACGATGGAAACAGCTCCCAGGGCCTGATCCTGACCCATCTCCCCCCTCCCTTCACCCCTGAGCAGCACTTGGCCACCAGACCTCGTCCCTTCAAACCGAGCGCTGTCAAGCTGTAACGCGGGCACAGAGACAGCGGCTGGCGCCGGGGCCGAACTGTCTGGTCCCGCTTCAATTGCAAACCCGTGGGATCAGGACAGCTTCTTTCCTCTCGTTTCGTACGGCGCTGAGCACACTGCCAGCACGGGCTGAACAAAAGCTTCTTGACCTACTAACTCCCGGCTGGCAGCATCGTTAACATTGCGCTCACCTTCTTTTCTCCTCAACAACCAAATTCGCCGCTGCCAGCGGGAGGCAGATTGGCCTGTGCCTAGAATGTGCTTTTAGGGATAAAAGGGGAGCCCATTAGGATGAGCTGTCTCTACAAGCTGCTGGGACAGCCACGTAACAGGCACAGAACATTCAACTTTGCCCCCTCCTCCCCGACGGGTGATAAAATAATGGTGGCAAACGCTGCCCGCTCGCCCGCAGCCTCAAAGTCAAGGAGGGCGAGAGCTGTACGGGTGCCCGGGTGAGCCGGCAGCAGCACCCATGGGGCCGCCGTGCAGGTGCCGGTGCAGGCCTTGCCACGTGGCTGGGCACGCCGTCGTGGCCTGGGTGCAAACGGGCCAGGGACGGTGGCGGCTGCGCCTCGGGCACGGGGCACCCGGGGTCCCCGGGGTCCGCTGCACCTGCAGGCGCAGCCCGGGGGGTCACTGCCACCTCCCGCGCGAACCAGCTCTGCGGTGGCACCGGGGGAGGCCGGGGGGGTGGTGGCGGGGGT
>VYZW01003539.1:0-23930 GCA_013401315.1 Balaeniceps rex | reverse complement strand
CGCGTCGCCGGGGAAGCACTGACCTCGCCGCGGGCCCGGCCGCCTCCGTCGCGGGCTGCGAGCGTGTGTCCGGCGGGGCGGTGGGGAGGGCGGCCCGTGCTGCCGGCGCCTGGACTTCGACCCTGCCCGGTGAAGCAACCGGGCCGCGGCTTCCCCCCCCACCACCTCCTCCCGGGGCGGGCGGGATGGGGCCCCCCGGGGACGGGGCTTCGCCCCACCGGGCAGGCGGCGTGGGGCCGGCCGCGGGGTCCTGCGTGGGAGCGGGGGTGAAACACCCCGGGGGGAGAGTGGGCGAGAAATCGAGGTGCCAGCGCTGCAGCGGGGGCAGAGACCCGGCCCTGCCGACCCCTGCCTGTGCCCCTGCCTGTCCCCTTGCCTGTGCCCCTGCCCGTCCCGCTGCCTGCGCTGCCCGCGTTCAGCGCTCACACCAGGGCCACGGGGAGGGAAATGGCTCCAGTGGCTTTCTGGTACCGGAAAGGCTGTGGAAATTAAATGTTGTGTGCCCAATATTACTCATTGCAGGGCAAAATATAAAGCCATCAACCCTGGATGTATTTTGAGGACAAATCACTACACCCTATTCCCTTCAGCAGGTGTAATTTTTTTTTTTATTGTTGTTGTTTTTATTCCTACTAACATTATTTCTCTTCTTCACTCCTCTCTAGGATGTTTCTGGTTGATTGACCTCACAGGCTGCAGTCCCGGACCTGCCTGTGCATGGGGAATCAGGTAGCATCATCCCCACGGACCCCTGAGGGTCTCCGCGTGGACCATCCGCTTTTGCGGACCCTCTTTTGAGGGGGAATAAATTTTCTTCAAAAAGGAGTTTAATATGAAGGAAGCCTCGTGAATGAGCTGCAGGCGTCCTTCCCAGAGGTCTCGTGGGAGCGGGGAAGGGACGGGCTGTCTGAGCGCTCATGCCCTGGCAGGCACCGAAAATGTGTGTGAGTGATGGCCCACATGAAATCCTCGCTGGCAAAATGGCATCCGTGGAGGTTGCACTTCAGGAGACCCAGGGGATCCCAGCTACAACTCTCGGCCCCACGGGAACCCAGCTTTCCTTAGCTCTGCAGCTCCAAACCCCTCGCTGCAGCAGCGCATCCTCACCTCCCCGCCCGCAGGGTCAGCTCCTGCACTCGGGGTGCTCGTGCCGGGCTGGACCCCATCCCGCCTGGGCCCGACGAGCACATTCACGGTCCAGATTGCAGCGCCGGGCCGCTTTGTGGTGAGGCACGCACGAAGGCGCTGTGGGTGGGAGCAGCGTTCCCCATGGATGATCTCCAGCTGCTTCCGGCCTCTTCTCCCTCGCGCTGGATAATTTTGCTGTGCCGAGTGTGTAATTATCGCCTCTGTCATCTCCCAGGCTGCGGCGCGGGAGCAGATGGGAGGATGTTTATTTTGCGAGTCCCACCAGCTGGGTGCTTGGGGTAGCGGGGAGGGCGAAGGGGACGCGGTGGGGAAAGCAATGGTAGCTGTGTTCAGAGAGGAGGAATCGGTCCCCCCAGGGAGGGAATTAGCGGGAAGAAACCTTCTCCAAACCGTGCTCCCTGCTGCAAGGGGAGGACATCCCGGCGCTGCCGGCGCTGCCAGCTGGGAAAGGACAAGGATGCCGTGGCGCGCTGGGAGAAGAAAATGGGTCGAGGGGTGGACGGTGAGGAGGTGCAGAGGGGTGAGCTGTCTTGCTGGCTTCTTGCTCGAGGCCAGCAGAGCTGGGCTGTCATGGACACATCTGTCTTGTCCCCCCACCCTGGGGGGCACCCAGTGAAGGCACGTGCTGCAGGACCCAGTGCCTACCACCAGCTCGGCTGTGTTTGGGGCAGGGAATCACGCCAGAGCGCCCACGCAGTTCCCGCTGCCAAAT
This sequence comes from Balaeniceps rex, assembly GCA_013401315.1. Classification (NCBI taxonomy): domain Eukaryota; kingdom Metazoa; phylum Chordata; class Aves; order Pelecaniformes; family Balaenicipitidae; genus Balaeniceps; species Balaeniceps rex. The sequence goes on along the minus strand of VYZW01003539.1, from coordinate 22,069 downwards.
CCGCTGTCCAGGGAACATTTTCCATGTAAGAGGGACGGGGGGTGTTTGCGGCGGTGGGGCCCCTCCGCACCGGCCTCCATCCCGCCTCGGAAACATCCCGGCAGCTGTGAAGGAGACAAAGACGGCTTTCTGCAGGGCTGGATTTTTCTTTGTGTCCCCATCCCTCCCCTTCTCCCCACGGCATGCCTTTTATCCAGCTCTCTGTTTCCGAGCACCGAGCTAAGGAAGAAGCCGTTGCCCTCGCCTTTCCCAAGTCCCTTCTCAGCTTGAAACCCCCCCCAGCGCCCTTTGAAATCCCACCACAGCCCCAAGAGGTCACCGATGAATATGGAATCGCAAATGCCTGCGTGGGCAGAAGGCACTTAAACGAGGTCATTCGTAACGGCAGCGATGAGCTGCCCTGTCGGAGGGAGGACCGGGAGCCGGCTCGACGTTTGGCAGCTGTTAATGGCACCCAGCAATCGTGCAGCTGCCATTGCTTCTGCTGGCATCTGCCGCAGCGGCACCGAAGGGTTTCCACGCGTGTGACACGCTCGTGGCCCGCAGCTCTGCGATGCACGCGTGCGTCAGTCCGGTGAAGGATGCTCGCTGTCCGTGAGTTAGCAGGACGCTGCGGTTCAGTGAGCCGCGGTTTGCTCAGGAGCATTTCAAACGCAAGGAGACCCAGGGGATGCCCAACGTGTGGAAATCCAGGGCAGGGAGTGCTGTCGGGTGGGTTTCCCTTAGAAATGGGACAGTGGTTGGGAAACTGCAGCCAGGTCAGCTTCAGCACAGAGGGACGTCTTTTCTTACAAGCCCAGGAGAAAGCTTCCAGGCCAAAGGATTGGTTTTCTTGCTGAGAAAAAGGAAAAAAGGGGATTTAAAGCACCCACAGCTTCCACTCTCCGCAGGTGACTCTTGCTGCCGTCCTCTGCGAAGCAGCACAAGCTCACGAACTCCCCTGCTTGCCTGCAGCTCCTATAACCCCCTCTCGCCCATCGCTCCAGCCAGGTGAACCAGACTTCATGGTTGTCCCCAGCGAGCCTCGGTGGTCGCCAGGAAGGGCTGCTTTCCGCCGGCGACCTTGGTTTCTCGTACCTGAGCTTGCAATCCTCCTGGTCCCACCCCAGCTACGTCCCTTGCTGATAGAGGTCCCATGGGTGCAGTGTGGGGCTGGGGTTTTTCTCCCAGTCCTTTGCGTCCCCTTCCCCGAGGGCTGTGTCATGGTCCATGCGTTGAAATAAAGCTGACCCCCGTGGGTTTTTAACCCTTGCAAACCTGCAAGGGCTTGGGCTGACGGGTCGTGGAGATCAAGGACGGAGTGTCAAAAAAACACGTGGTAAAGGACGGCATTGCGAGCCTAGAGAGAAGCAAATAACGCTGGAGCACAGAGCTGAAACCTGGGGCAGAAGCAGCAAAATTGCAGATACTCTTCTGTCCTCCATCAGATAACGCGCTGTCACCAGCGGTGCAATGCTGCAATCCAGACCTGCAGTCCTGGTGGAAATCCTCTAGTGTTTGTGCTGGAGGTTAGCTCTATTTATATTCTGATGAATGATTTACTCCAGTAATTGGCACGCAGCTCCCCTATTACAGATCATAAAGAATTAATCACGAGATTTTCAATGCTCCCCTATCAATTTTATTAGGCTTGATTGAACGCAGTGGATTGGGAACGCACGGTATGCGAGTCAGACTCTGCTCCCAGTTACACCCTGGTTAACGCTGGGGACTCGCTCGGCTGCTGATCCCTGTAAATCCGGAGGGGCAGCTGCTCCTTGCTTTCTTTCCATGCCCTGACTGCTCCTTGCATTCCCTTAAATGCCCAGGGACGCAGAGAGCAACCAAGATCAACTCCACGTACCTAAATTCTCCAAAAGCCTGAGATGTTCCCAAACTGGAGCATCCCAAACTCCCAAAGCCAGGCTGGGAAGAGAACGCTTGCTTCCAGCTCCTCCATGTATCATGGAGCACAAGCTAGAAACTGGAGCCAAATTCTTGGGAGCTCGAGATCTGCCCCGAGAGCAGTTGTCGAACAACAGCCCCTGCGAAGGGGACGTGTCACGGCGTGGGAGGCTTGTCGCCGTTGGAAGCTGAGGGTGCCTGTGTTGGCGTCGGGCCGTCCTGGCAGGCAGGTTTGCCCACGGGAGATGCTTTCTTGAAAGAAAGAATTAGGAACAAGAAGTCCTAACACTGCGGGAGCGGGATGACGCATCCCTGCCCTGAACCAGCAGCATAGCGTGATTCCCTGGAGCAGAAACCTCCTTAAAAGCCATGTCCCCTGCGTGGCTCACGCGGAGAACCAGGAAAACCTCCAAAATTTCCACGTTGAAGGCTCAGAGTCCTTCCCTTGCTTTTTCGCCTGTGGGTGTTGTTACCGTGCTAGCTTACGTGCAGTCGTGACGCAGCGAAGGGGACGGTACGGGGCCCGTGGGCAATGCTCACCCCTGGTGAAGCGGTTCCAGCTGTGCTCCCAGTAACCACACCAGTACCTCAATAGGTATTTACAGGAGGGAATGGGAAATCTGGGTGTCGATGGAGCTCCTGGCATAAGCACAGCTTATCCTGAACCAGGCTTGCAGAGCAACCAGTCTGGCACAGCTACAACCCACGTCCCCATCTGCCGTCTTGAGCAGCTGCAATGAAGGGCACCGAGAAGTTATTGCCAGTAACTCTTGGCAGGAGCCGGCGAGGAAACCTCCCTCCGGTGAGAGCCCATCTGGGGAGGGCAAATCAGAACCAGAGCGAGAGGGCAGAGCAGGATCTGTCCTTCCTGCGGGCAAAGGGGAATAACAACGGCCCCTTTGCCTCTGCAGTCGAAACATTTTGCGTACGCAAGGTCCTGGTTTGGGAGCAGAGCGGGCAGGACCTTGCACAAGGGTCTTGCCAAGCATCGGTGCGCTCCGATCGCCTGGAGCTGCCTCTTCTCTGCCCTGCCTGTGCTGCCTGCACCCGAACCAGCCCTCCAAGGCCTTGCTGTGTCCATGCTTCTGGGTGAACGCCCCTTGCAAACACCCCCGGCTCCGGGAACCCCCCAGCTGGCTCCGGCTACCCCCTACATGGGCAGCTCGGAGCTGGGGAGCACCCTTGCGGGTCTCGCCGTGGTGCTCTGCCCTGCCAAGAGCCACATCTTGCATTGCTTTAACCCAGGGCATCGTGCCCTCGCCACGCACCGGTGGGGAGCACCGCAGAGGGAGGGGACGGACGCTGTGCCGCATCTTTCCAGCCTCAGCCTCTTTGCAGCGAGCTGCGGTGCCCCACGGAGCCGCGCGTGTGATGGGTGCTGCGGGAAGGTGCAGGCTCCCTCCGAAGGAAGCCGTGCTGATGGAGGAGCTTCCCGGCATCTGCGCCCTGAGCCCAGCAGAGACAACATTTAGGGAAGGATTCACAGCAGCTTTCCTGCTCCCCGAGGCCGCGTTCATCACCAGCATGTCTCTAATGAAGCGGAGGCTTTACTTTCTGGGATCAATGAATCCACCGATCGTGACCTGTCTGCTAAGTGGGAAATCAGGTCTCTCCCTCCCCGAACTCGTCTGAGCTTGGCTCAAACAGCAGGCTCTGTCCCCAGGGTACTCCGTGTTGCTTAATTGCAAACCCCGTGTCTGATTAGAGAGCAGCAGCGAGGCTGTGCAGAAGCCCTTGCTACCGCAGCCCGGCAGAGCAGCGGCTGCTCCCCCAGGCTGGGAGATGGCTGCAAGGAGGGAGGACGTTTCGGGGCTCCAGGAGGGTGGAAACCCCCCTGGCTTTCTCTTCTCCAAAAGGTCCTGACTCTGCACAGCCACCCGAAGGGTTTATTGCCAATCTGCTCTCCCCCAAAGCCCTAAATCCCCCAAATCATGTAAATCCCTCCAAAGTACCTTTCACGGGGACAGATGCTTTAAGAGAAGCTGAGGCTTCCCAAAGCAGGAGGCAGCTGAAAAGGTCACTGCTACCATGTCCCACGTCCCATGCCAGAGCGGGGAAACAACCCCCATTACCCCCTGGGTCCATCCAAAGAGGCCGGGCAGCTTTCCCTAACGCTGCCTGCACCTCCCGGTCCTCTCTGCACCCACAAACCACCCTGTGCACCCCCAGCACCTTTGCCCATATGGTGCAAACTGCAGAGGGCTGAAGCAGCCTCCAAAAAACTTCCCTGCACGTTATCAGCCTGGGGATATGGGGCATTGCTCCAGACACATAAAATCAGGGTGTCCCCATTAGCCGAGCAGCCAGGTTTCGGATGCCGAGCCGCCCAGACGCTCGCCTAATGCTCGCCGCAGCAGGGATGATGGAGGGAGCTGAGTCACGGCGCCCAGCATCACCTCCACGGCCATCTCTCATCCCTCGCTCTGCTGGCGGCCGGCTTTTCCCAGGCAATCAGCCTTGCTCTCAGATGAGACACCCAGGAGGGCTGCGGAGAGAAAAAAAACCCTCATCGAGGACTCGGCGGGGGGCAAAGCCTGGCGGTTGGGGCTGCTTTGTGCCGCGTGTGACGGCCCCCGCAGCAGGCGCCCGGCCCCGGTGCTCAGCGCCGTGGAGAGCTGGGCTTGGAGCTTTATTTGGGGCATCGGCCCTTCCCGGAGTAGCCTCTCAAAGCTGCAGGGATGTGCTCTGCGTCCGGGCTTAAACCACCCGGGGAAGGGCTGACTTGCAGGTCCTGGGCACAAACACACGCTCGCAGGGGCCAGGGATGAGGCTTCCATGGGGGCACGGAGGTTTATCCCAAGGAACCACAGAGCCGGCTATAAATACCTCCTCAGAGCATCACTCCTCCTCCTCTTTGATGTTTTGCTGTTATTTACTTCAAACCCGCTCCTGCTGCTGTTATTTTTATCTTCTGTTCTTTCCCCTCTGCTTTTGTGGCTGTTTATGAGCTGCATCATGGAAGCATCACAAAAAGGAAGATGGAAAGAAGGGCGCGGGACCCCGGGAAGAAGTCAGGGACCCTGGGAAGAAGTCAGGGACTCCGGGAAGAAGTCAGGGACTCCGGGAAGAAGGTCAGGGACTCCGGGAAGAAGGTCAGGGACACTGGAACAGCAGAGTCCCCGTGGCCAGAGAGCTCCCTGGCTCCCAGCACGGTGCCCTCCCAGCGACAAGCGATGGGCAAGAGCTCTGCCCTCGCGTCCCACGGGCGAGGGGCACGGCAGCCCCCCGAGCAGGGAGCTCCTCCGCTCCAGGCATCACGCTCGCCCCGGGCTGGACCGATATTAAAAGCAGAAGGGGTGTAGAAGCCCAGCAGAGCCTTTCCCACCTTCTCCCTGGTGCATCCCAGGAGCTTTCTGCTCCACTTCCATCCAGCCTTTGGCCAGACACTTTCCGCCACCGGGATCAACCGGTCCCGCTCGGCTCCAGCCCGGTACCGAGCGCTGCCGGCTCCCGGCAAGGCCAGCTCCCGGTGCCATCTCTGAGTCAGTGGCTGGTCACGAGGCAGCAGGTCCCCGTAGGACTAATGTGGGGGGTGACCAAAAGTGCCCCCCACTGCGGAGACGGGGCTAATGGGGTCTCCTGCTGCTCCCCAGCCACCAGCATTTGTTGAATTTGCAGGGAATTGGTCCTCCTGCGATGCCAAAGCCCTGCCAGAGCCAAAGGAAACCAGGCAAGCGGCTCGGAAATTAATGAAAGCGGAGGCGATGTGAGTAGTCAGCCACAGATGAGCTTAATTCCCTTAAACGAATTAAAAATACATTGCTCCTCACCGCCATGAGCCCGAAGCCCTGAATCGCAGCGGCAGGAGGGGAGGGCGAGCGGTGAGTGCCAGCCGCCCCACATGGCCACAGGGCAGGGGGGCTCCTGCCTTGATCCTTGGACCCCCCCGAATCAAGCAACCAGGTTTTGCTGCCACGACCCTCCCCGTAGGCTGGCTGGGAGCTGGGTGCCATTGCTGGGTGCCGATTCAAGTCATTCCAGCAAAAAGAAGCTGCTGGAGCCAACTTTGTAATTCTCTTCCTTCGCCTTTTCGGCGAGATGAAGAACACCGAGCACAAACGGATCTTTGCATTGTAGAAAACGGAGCCTGAAACAAAAGGTTTGGGATTTCCCCACCCAAACCAAAGCAGACTTTGGTTAAGGTTTAAGGCGTTTCATCCCCTTATTGCTAAAGACAAGATGCTGTCCCCGCTCCCTCCTCCGCACATCCCTCCTTTTTCCCACACCCAGAGAAGCCAGAAACCGCCTGGAAGCACCAAACCCCAGACGTCCATTTGCCAGCGTGCCTGCCTGCAGCATCGCCTGCTCGCCAAGAACTGGGAATTTTTTGCAGATCCCCATAAAAAGGGCAACCGGCTGGGCTGCAGGTCACTGCCCGGGCAGGGGTGCAGAGGCTCCGCGCCGGTCCCGGCCATCCCGACGGGTGTTTTCTGCTGCGGTTTTGTTGTTGCTGGTGGGGAGCCCCTGGGACCCCGTTTGGACATCGGCTGCCGGGGGGAGAAATTGAACCCAAAGGGCAGAGGGGGAAGGAGGAGAGGCTGGAGCGGGGCTGGGAGGACGGGGTGGACGCGGCAGCCGCCGGCCGCAGCCCCATGGCAGGGCACGGGACGCGGGCACGGCAGGGCGGCGTGGGGGACAGCGTGGCTGGGAAGCGTGGTTGGAGCAGGAATAAGGAGGCTTTGCCAGCAGATGGGTTTAGCGGGGGCTGCCGTGAATTTTTCAGTATGGGGAAAACTTTAAATCCCAACAGGCTGCTCCTCTCCAAGGTCTGCTCCAGCCCAGACGGGCAGGCGTCCCGGGGAGCCTCCTGGCCTGGATTGCGCAGGAGGTCACGGCTGTCCCTGCGGGCTCTGCGAGCTGGAGCCCAGCGAGGATGGATGCTGGGTGATGGGAAACGGCGCTTGGGGCGGCCGGTGGCTCCGCGCCAGGGCACGGGGACCCTCCGTGGGGGCACCCAGGGCTCTGCTCCCCCCCGTGGGGGCACCCAGGGCTCTGCTCCCCCCCCGTGGGGGCACCCAGGGCTCTGCTCCCCCCTGCTGCCGAGGATGCTGCGATGGGAAGCAGCCGCCCTGGGCTGGGAAAGCCCTGGGTCGCCCCTGCGGACGGGCTGCCCCCGCGCCAGCAGAGCCCCTGCTGCTGGCACCCACCCTGGTTTCCAAGGCAAGGCTCAAAGCAGTTGCCTCTCCTCCTCCCCCGGTGCCGGCCGGTGTCTGGCCCCGCACCGGCTGCCAGGGATCGGCGTTGGGCTGCTGGCAAGTCTCAGCTGCATGGAGAGCGGTCGTGTCCTGCTAATCAGGAAAAGAGATTACCTCCATCTCCTTGTGCCTCCCATCAAAGCCAAGCCTGGCAGCGTGTGCTTTTTCTCCCGGGTGGGTGCTCAGTGGGGATGGGTGCCCCCCTGGCCGGAGGGGACATGGGTGCATGTGGGGAAGGAGGCAGGATCCAGCCCCTTTGGCAGCTGGGCATCCCCTCCGCGGCGCTGGGCAGGACTCTGAGCTGTGCTGCACCCGCTGCAAACCTGCCCCGGCTTTCCTTAAACGCTGCCTTTCATCCCCCCGTGTTGGATCTTCCCCATGCGGTCGCATCCGGATGCTTTCCCCCTGCTCCATCAGCTTACAGCGTGACATCGGCACAACCCGAGCAGGCTCGCGAAGCACCGGGCGCAGGACCCAGGGGTGCGGTGGGTGCGGGGATGGGGCACGGGGCCACGGCAGCGCTGCGGCTGCCAAGAAACGTCTCGGGGTTTCACGATCAGCCCCAAATGTGGCCCCGCCGGGTGCTGGCGGAGGGAAGCTGCCTGCAATCTATCACCTCCCTGGCACACGGAGAGGGAAATAGGCTTGGGGGCATGCGGCGTGGGTTCAGGGCGCGCTCTCTCTGCTTGGCTAAAATGACACTAATTAAGCCCCTCGCAGCGTGCAAAAGCTATTCCTACAGGGCAGACAATTAACCTTGAAACTTGGCTTTTAGTGCTTGGAGGGGAGCGAATTTTTCATCCTGTTATTTCCCCGTGCTATTAAGCTAATCCTAGAGACCGCGAGGGAGAAGTGGCATTACACGTCTGCAGCTCCCAGCTTTGCCAGGAGCACAGCGTGTGGCCGGCAGCCTCCATCCCTCCATCACGCTCATATTTTCCCCCACGGTCTCCAACAGCATCATCACCGCTGGGGAGCACCGGGAGCGAGGGATGTGACCAAGGGCCCGCGGCAAGGCTGTGGCATTACACGATTATTACGGTCAGAAGTAAATCCAGCCTCCTCCGAGCGCGCTGGACGTGGTGCCAGCCTGGCTTTGACTTTTCAGGGAGTTTCCCCGGAGGGACGGCAGGTTCCCGGCTCTCCAAGGCTGTGGCTGCTGGCACGGCATCGCCCCAGCCCAAGCTCTGCGGGAGACGAGCCAGGGTAGTTTTGTTTTCCTGGAGGAGGAAGGGAAGGACGAGGGAGGTGGAGAAAGGGGGAAGATTTGGCCCTGGAGGGTCAAACCCTGCCCTGGGGGCTGGGGATGTCCCCGGGCTGCCCCGTGTCCTCCCCAGAGCTCACAGCTCCTCTCCCACCCAGCTCCCCTCTCGCCCCCCAAAACGCAGCCGATGGCAGCGCTGAGCTTGGGGACACCAGGGAGAGGAGCTGGGGGCTCGGCCTGATCCTGCCATCAGCAGAGGCGAGGGGAAAGGGAGGACGGATAACCCACAAAACCCCCCCCGCGGGCTGCCGCGCAGGCACACCGGCGCGTGAGTAACATGTTTAAGCACTAAAAAAACCCAACCTGAGGACATTTGTTGCAACAAGCTGCCAAAATTAACGCCAATGGTTTATTGCCCCAAGAAGAGAGCGCTGGGAGGGCATCGCCGCGGCGCAGGCACCCACGGCCACGCCGGCATCGGGCAGGGCTCTGGCAGCGCTGCAGAGCCGAGCCAGCCGTGCCGGAGCAGCCGTCCCCGCAGGCCTGGGGAAGGGAGACGGGGGCTGAGGGGGACCCCAAAGCCACGAGACAGAGGGCAGAAACCGAGGGGAGGGCTGGGGAAGCAAACCTCTCCGCCTGGGAGGAGACACATCGGCCTGGCAAATGTCTCCGGGGTCTTTGGGACAGGGGAAATGGGTGCAAGCCATCGGGAAGGGAAACGGGAGGGGGTTTTGGGGTGTAACAACAGGAACGCTGGCCACGTACCCGGGTCAAGTAGCGGCTTGTGAGCAAAATGCACCCGGGGTGACGAGCAGCAGGTGATTGATTTGGCAAATGCAAATCATTTCCCCGTGGCTCAATTAATCTCAATTAACACTTACACAGAAAAGCCTTTTTTCCCTGCGGTCAATCTTGGGTTAAAAGCTTCTTTTCCCCCATCAGCTGCCCCTGAGCAGCCCTTGCTCAGCTGTGAGGTGAGCAGTGGTGGGGAAGGGGTGGCCCCATGGGTCCCCCAGCTCCAGCAGTGGTGGGGAAGGGGTGGCCCCATGGGTCCCCCAGCTCCAGCAGTGGTAGGGAAGGGGCGGCCCCATGGGTCCCCCACCTCCGGGGACGAGGACGGGGCATCCTGGTGATGTTGCTGCCAAGACGTGCCGCTCCTGGCAGCGACGGTGCCATGGGAAAGCAAACCAGCCTTTGGGGGTGCCCAGGTGAGATGGGAAAGGCTGTGCTTGGTGGGACCCCACTGTTTGCTGGGGCGACGCAGCAGGAGCCTTCCCCCAAAAATGCGTGGAGCAACCTACAGTGTCGAGGCCGCTGCTGAGATGAAGAAGGCAGGGGCGGAAAGCCGGCTGAGCCAGACGAGGGACAGGTTTTGCCTGCGGGAAGCTTAACACCGTTCCGCTCGCTGGGTGGGTGTTATCTGTGTCAGCCCAGGCCACCCTGCACCCAGACATTTTCCAGGTGCTCCTTCAACCAGGCCACTCAGCACCCAGCCCAGGAGCCGCAGCCGATGCTCATCTCCCCCAGCTGCGTCCTCCAGAGAGGTCTTCCTCATCTTCAGCCACCCCTTTCTGCTGGTGGGACCTGCAAACCTCCCCCTGACCCCCCCACCGAGCTGAGCGCTGGCTGCTCGGCCCCAGCTCCCAGCCTCAGCACCCCAAAACAGCCGCGAGCCCCCTGCCTGAGCAGTACTGTGAGTGCTTTCCCAGCTTGCCGCGCTAATTGCTCGGCCTCTAAATCAGAGCGCGGAGGGCTGCAGCAGCCCTCAAGGAGCCATTTTGTACGTGGGTGCTGAATTGACCTGTTTTTTTAACCGCTTTCCTCTTTTTCTTGAGGGGGTGGTACATTCTGGAGGCTGGATGAAGCGACTGAAGGGAGAGCTGCACCGTAAAAGCCAGTCTGCTGCTAAATCTGTCGGAAAAAAAATGATGCTGCAAAGTGCCTTTGCAGTGGTTTAGTCATTTGTTAGCCCGGCTGAGGGGTGATTTGCGCGGCCGTGCTCTGCTCGGGTGCACAGGGACCAGCTGCAGAGCATCACGTAGGGTGAGACGCCGTTGGTGTGTACGGGGACCAGAGGAAGGGTCAGGAAAGGAGGATGAGAAAGCACCGATAAGTGATTTTCTTTTTTCTGGGCGACTTTTTTGGCTTGTCTGCCTCACTCGCCCTTTTGCAAAACGATGCTCATCTTCTCCAAGGCTCCCATGGAGGTAAATTCAGCTCCCACCGCCTTGCAGCTTTCGCCTCCCCAAGAACCGTGGCCATGAAAGAGACTTTTCCCGCAGCTCTGTTCTTTCGCAGTTAGCTTTCATGCTTTTAAAAAAGAAAAGAGAGTAGGTGCCTGGGGTGGCAGATGGGACTGGCTTCTCCCGCCTGCTATGAATCACAGAGGAGGTTTTACCTTCCTGGGATGAAGCGGTGCTCTCGGAGCACCGATCCTGCCGGATCCATCTGGGAGCGGGGCCGGGGAGTGGAGGCACGGCCGGCTGCCAGCACCGTCACCGCTCACGGCTGCATCTTTCTCTCCGGGAGGAGAAGACAAACCGACCTGCTGCGCCTCTTCTGCAGAAGTGGCAAGGTCCTAATGGGATTGCTAAATCATGGCTGTACTTTGGAGCGTCCTTCTGCCGGTGTAAATCAACCCCGCTGAAATCGCCCGCGTTGTGCTGATTTACACCGGGGAGCGGGGGAGATGCTGGATGGTTCATCGGAGCATCCCTGTCCTCTGAGCGCTGGCAGGCGGCCACAAATCGTCCAGCGGCGATGGAAATAACTCCGCAGCCCAAGCTGGGGCATGGGCATGAGGAGATACGTAAAGCCAAAGAGGTTTTGGAGTGGCTGTGGGAATAAATGTCAAAATTTAGGATAGGATAGGATAGGATAGGATAGGATAGGATAGGATAGGATAGGATAGGATAGGATAGGATAGAATAGAATAGAATAGAATAGAATAGAATAGAATAGAATAGAATAGAATAGAATGGTTTCAGCTGGAAGGGACCCACAACGACCATCTCGTCCCACTGCCTGACCACTCCAGGGCTGACCAAAAGTTAAAGCATCTTATTAATGGCATTGCCCGAACATCTCTCAAACGCCGGCAGGCTTGGGGCATTGATCCCATCTCTGGGAAGCCCGTTCCAGTGCTTGACCACCCTCTTGGTAAAGAAATGCTCCTCATGTCCAGTCTAAACCCCCCTGGTGCAGCTTTGAACCATTCCCACGAGCGCTATCACTGGGTACCAGGGAGAAGAGATGTCCCTGGAGACCTCCTAGGCCTGCTGGAGGCTGGGTTTCTGCAGGATTTTGGGGGGGTTTAGCATGTACCTCGTTCAGCTCGCAGGAGACGCGGCCTTCCCGAGCTTGGGTGGTGCAGGACGGGGCGAGCAGGCACCGAGCTCGGCCCCGGGCTGTTTGCAGCAGGGTGAAGGGTTATGAGCGGCTGGTTGCTCCAAAATTGGAAGGGATAAATGTGGAGCGGAACGCGTGCCAGCCGACTGGGCTGTGTTAAACCCGGCGTGAGCGCTTAGCTGTGACAAAGCATCGGCACCGAGGGGTTTACGTGCTGGTGTGAGCTGGCGGCCGAGCCGGGCCGTGCTTTATCGGCATTCGCAGCTACGAAGCGTCGGCTCCGGGGAGCGGGGCTGGCTGGGACCTGTGCACCGCCAAAAGCCACCGCGTCCTCGGGTGACCGACAGCTGTACCTGTCCCCAGCCCAGGGGAAAAACTGCCTGCAGCCCTGCAGGTTGCGTTTACCCCTCTAGATGACTACGGAGTTGAGGTATATAATATAATATAGTCTGCTACGTCCATTTTGTAAGGTCCACGCAGGATTGTATTACCTGCACATGCTGCGGTAGAGCAGGGCTGGGGACATCCCGACCTCCCGTGTGGCATTTCATGCCCTGACGGTGCAGGAGTGGCTGTGGGACCGGTGGGAGCGAGGGTTTCTGCTCCGCACAGGAATATCTTGGCAGGCTGGGCGCGATTCCCGAGGATAAAATTTGGTGTTGTGCCAAGGGCAACGCCTGGGAGGGAGCGGGGGCCGCCCCGGTGTCACACTGCCCATCTCTTTGGTCTCACGCTGGGCTGAACGGGTGGCTTCCACCAAAACCCCCACCGTGGTCATTTGATTCCCCCCCTGCCATCCTGTGCCGCAGAAAATCCAGAGCAGCGTTTCCCCAAGGTGTCAGCACTTTACACAGCGCACGACCCGCCGTGCTTCCGTAGGCACGGACGCACAGACGTGCACGCAGGCAGGACGCAACTCCCAGGACTCATTTACATCCCTGCGCTTCTTTATAGCACTGCAAATCCCCGCGCTGGGTTCCTAGGTCATAGCAATACCTGCAGCAGAAATACCTCCCTGCCTTAAGCAGCACGTTTTTATCCCAAGACGCTATTTGTTTAGTGCCTTGTGATTCTAATTCAGCAGATGGCACCAACAGCTGCCAACCCTGCTTCTTATCTCCCTCCTCGCAGGCAGCATTGACCCGATCCGACCCCGAGCTGAGCTCAGCCCGACACCCGTGGCTGTGTGGGTGAAGATATCCCCTGGCAGGACCCCCAGCGTGGTCTGTGCCCAGGCAGGTAGCAGCCAGGTTGGGCATCCTGGGACCCCGAGGATGCTGCAGCGGGACCCCAAGGATGCTGCAGCGGGACCCCGAGGATGCTGTGGCCCCCCCCGGGATGCTGCTGCCCAGGCCCTGCTGCCCCGGCGCTGCCAGGGGCTGCCCCAAAGCCGGGCAGAGGCTGCCACTTAGTGTTGGGAAGGGAGCACGGCTGCTGCAGGGACCTGGCAGAGCGCCTGCGGCTGGGGACAGGCCACCCCTCTGCTCCTTGGAGGGTCCCCAGGCTCTCGCTCAACACCCCCGGGCTGGCCGAGCTCCCAAAGCCGGGCAGAGCCCAGCCTGCCCTGGGTGCGTGTGGTCCCGTCTAACGATGGCCCTGCTCATCACCGCTGGCGGGGCCGATGGGGCTCACGCTCCTCCACCCCCCTGCCCTGTCCCTTGGGGTGCTGGCAGACCTCACCCCGCTGCCTTCGCTGCTGCCTAATCCCCTGCCAGCCCCTCACCCCCGAGGCAGCTGATGAGTGTCCTCGTCCCTCCCCGGGCACTGCCCGCATCAGCCGTCATCGTGTTTTCCAGCATCAGTCGAGGTGGCCCCCAGCAGCAAGGCCACCAGCCCCCTGCCTGTGCTGCTCCCCGGCTCCTGCCCACCAGCCGGCACAGGCACCCCAAAGCCCACGGTTTGGGTGACCCCCGGCTCCAGCTGCCCCCCTGGACACCTTTCTATTTAAACAAGGCGCCTCATACACCTTTTTCCTAGGGAATGTGGCACCGAGGCACCCAGGGGATGCAGGATCCTGCTGCTGTCCTTTTTCTCTTGGGTGACTCTGGCAAGCTCTCCCGTGCCTCAGTTTCCCCAGACTGTACAGTGGGTCGATGGCAAATAAGCCCTTCGACCAGCTCCTGGGGTCTCCTGGCTGCTGGAGCAGAGCTCACTGCCCCTTGGCCACATGGGGAAACTGAGGCAGGGCACAGCAAAGCAGGGCTGGATGGTCCTGAGCTGGGCTGTGCTCCCACCGCCCCGAGCACGCCGGCTGCTGTCATCTCCTGCTCCTTCCCCTCACTACGGCCCGATTCCCTGGAGACCACGGTAGCAGAACGCCCTTCCCCTGTGATGTTATATTAGCTTAATAGCAATTTTCCACTCCATTTGAGAGGGGAATTTACAATGATCTCCGATTAGGACTGCCTCGGCAGCGGCATACGTCTGCCCGCTCGGGCCGGCCACCCAAGCCCACCCTGCCCTGCTCCGGGTTCAAGGGCTGAGGGTGCAAACTGGCTTCCAGCCGCTCATCACCCCGTGGTGCAAAAGCCTCCATCTCCCTGCGCCCCATTTCTCACCTCCCAAAGAGCTCGGGAGCAGGAGGCACGGCTACTCCCGTGGCTCTTTTTGCCCACGCATCTCACCCTGGGGATGCTTGCAAAGCCGGCCGGGTACCGCTTTGCTCTTGCAAACCCCGTTCGTGGTCTTGCTTGCAAACGCTGCTCATGGAATTGCTTGCAAATCCCACTCGTGGTCCTGCGTGCAGTCCCCGCCGGCTGCCCAGCAGGCAGCCCCCCGTGCAGGGCAGCCCCAGCCCTGGCTCCAGGCAGCCCCAGCTCCGGCAGCCCCTGCCCTCCGGAGCGCCGCGGGCTGCGCAGCCCTGGCCCCTTCCTCGCCCGGAGCTGCCACGGCTCTTCCCTCGCCTCTGCCACAGACGGTTCTGGGATCACTTACCAATTAGTGTGGCCTGCTCATTAAAGCTCATTATCTGCCAGTGTGAACTTGGACAGGATTGTGCGGGCTTGGCAGGGGATCAAAACCTTCCTTCTTTCCAATTGCATCCCGCTCAGCGCCCCCGCTCCGGGAGCAGCCCCGCGGCCGCACCAGAAGGCTGGGGGACGCGATGCTGCCTTTTAGAAGGGAAAAAAAAAAGCGCCCAACAAATTAAGCCGACCCCTCCCCGCGGCAGGGATGAGGGGTTGCGCTGCACCGATGCTGCGACGGAGCAGGAGGACGCCTGGGCTCGACGTCTTCCATGGCTTTCCAGGAAGGTGGGGACGCGCAGGGGGAAAACGGCCGGACTTTTTGTCAGACCTTAAATCTCAGAGTCAAGCTTACAGCCCGACAAGCCCAGACCAGTGATTTTGGAGGCCAGGAGGCAGCTGCAGGTACTGGAGTGCCTGCGAGGTCACGCTTGCCAACTGGCCGTGGCTCAGCCCGGTGGCGGTCCCCTGGTGCCCAGGGAAATCCCCAGGCAGGTCCTGGTCCGGCAGCCCCAGCTGCCCCCTGGTGATGCCCGAGCCCCCGGCTGTGCCCGCGGGGATTTGGGCAGCCCCCAGCGCTGTGTGATAGCGAGCTCAGCTCTGGCTCCAGGGCACGGAGCTGGCAGCGATGGGGAAATACCAGCTGCCAACCACAGAAATTAGGTTTCTTCTCCATGTGCTGTGTTGTCAGAAGGGGCTGGTCTCAGAGGTGTCTTGGCTATTTGCTGCTTTTAATTGCAAGGATAGAGGGGAAAACACAAATCTCTGACAAAAACCATTCTTCTCTCACCACCTCGGTGGGTGTTTGAGTTAAATAGGTGCTGCAAAACCCAACAGATTACATGGCTTGGATGGAAACCTCTCCGCTCAAGGAAGGCGACTTCGCTGCGTGGGGACCCCCGCTGCGGTCTGAGCCGGAGGGCGCAGCCCTGCGCCGCCGTCCTGCCCCGCTGCGCCCCGAGCCACGGCACCGCTGCGGGGCCGGCTTTGCTGGCATCGCACGCGTCCCAGCCTCTGCCTGACACTGGGACACCGGTGCCTGGGGGGGTAACACGGACCCAGGTCCCCCCGGGCAGGGATGGGGCCGTTGCTTTGCTGCCACGGGGGCCCGATCCTGGGCACCTACGAGGCAAACAAGCCATAGTCTTTCCGTGCTGGGAAAATCAACCCCAAGTGCAGCCTGGTTTCTTAAGAACCAGCGGCATGGGAGAGGGAGCCCTGGCTTTCCCAGTGCCTCCTTCCCCTCTCCCCAAAGCCTTCCTTCCCCGGGGAGTCACCAGGTCTGGCTTTCATTAGCGAACGAGCCTGGTTTGGTGAATGGCTCTTGTCAATATTGATTAAATTCCATCTTCCCACACGCAGACAAATCCTTTCGTGGTCCCTTCAGCGCTACCATCCTAAAATAACTGAGTAACAAGACTCGGTTTAACCCTTCCTTCCTCCTCCTCCTCCAAAAAAAAAACCCCTCCAAGGTGAAATCACCCACTCGCTGCTGCTTTGTTCATCTTCCGCATGGAGCCACCCAGTAACAAGACAAAAATCCACCAGCTAGTGGAAAGCAGCTGGTCCAAGTTCAAGCCAAACAGCCCCAGCTTGCACAAGCCAGGGCTTTAGCACAGGCCAAGCCGGGAAGGCTGCGCCTGCATCATTAACAAAATCCCCAGCAAATGCTCCCCGTGGCATCCAACCAGTTCTCCAGGGCTGCAAATTGTGCCCAGGAGCGTATTCTTCCCCAGCTCCTCCTTGCCTTTCACCGCAGACATCAACGTGCCTGCGTCCCACGCTGGCCTGGGTTAACTGCCTCTTTTATTGCTGCCAATTACCGGCAGCGAAGATGGCGTGGGGATGGAGCGTGCAGGATGGGTTACCACCTTCCCGGCCCTAATGGCGTGAGGGTTTGCAGGTTCGGCGGCAGCTTCACCTCCCGACGGAGGCGGGGGGATCAACCCGCAGCCCCCCACCCTGCTCCCCTGCACACCCCACCTTCGCACCCCACCGCTGGATGCTGCAAATGGCATTGCAGCTGTGTCCCCGAGCTCCGGCACGGCTTGGGGGCCGGGGATGCGAAGGTGATGTCCGTCCGTGGTGACCCCGAGACCCTCCCGTGCGGGTGAGAGCAGAGGCAGCGTGGGGCTGCAGGCAGCAGACCACACTCGGCTGCCGCTGAATGCTCTGAGGATTCACACTGCGAGAAGAATGAGCAGATAATAGGATTTTCCGTCTCTTCAAAGGGCGCGCGAGCCAGGCCCCGGCGCTGCGCGGCGCCCTGGGAAGAGCCGCCGGGAAGATCCCGCACCCCCCGGCCGGTGCTGCAGCCGCAGGGATGCTCCCAGCTGCAGAGCAGCCGCCTGCGTGCGAATGGGGACCAGGGACCCGAGTCCTGCGAGGGCACAAGGCTGGTGGGCGCCTCCCGCACCACGGGGTTTAGCTGGTACCGAGGGGAGGCAGGGGGATGCCAAACCCCGGCCATGCCACGCCAGGAGCCGAGGGAAAGTTCAGCTGCCTCCGCCAGCCGCCCCGACACGGCGCGTTTTTGCCAGGAACAGCTGCTCTGCTGCAAAAACAAACAGGAAAGCAGACAGCAGGCTTTCCACTTCACACTTAGAACAGCCAGGGCACGCACGCATCGCCACACCGAAGGCACGAAACACTCACAGCTCCTCTTCTGCGCACACACGCTGGCACCAGCCCGGGGCAGAGCAGCCGCCCCCGGCGAGCCCGGGGTCCCTCGGCCCCCGACCGCGGCGCAGGGGCAGCTGAGGGACCATCTGGAAGCTCATTTGAAGAGCTCCCACTTCCCTGCATCCCCGCTCCATTTCTCCTCGGATGGCTTATCAGCAGTGACTTTCCCGACAGCAATCGATAGAAAACATTTTATCGCCTTCCCAGGCGGCAGGATCCTTGGAGTGGGTCTGATTTCTGTTTCTATGGTGACATCTTCCGGGCTTATGAAAGATCTTGCCTTTCTTGGTTGTTGTTGGGTGGTGGAGACGGGGGGTGGAGGGGGGCTGGTGCTATATTTTTTGTTGTTGTACGTTTTGCCTTTTTTTTTTTCTTTTTTTTTTTTTTTTAATTTTTTTTTTTTTTAAATACTGTTTGCAGCGTAACAAGGAAGTCGCCAACCAGACAAACGCGATGCCCGCAGCTTACTCGCAGCGCTGCTGCTCGCTGGGAGGGGCCCCGGGGCAGATTTCATCCCCAAAACACGCCACAGCCTCTGAAACCTAGTGAGGCTCGGGTGCACGTTGGCTCAGCCAGGGCTGTGTCCCTCCTTCCCTCGCCCCCGTCCCCCTTCCCACCCCTCCAGGCCTGGAAAAAGCCACTCGGCCACACAGCAGGGATGGCCTCAAGCACAAGTGACTGCTCAGGGTGCTTTGTAGCGCAGCTTATTTTGCTCCTCAGCTCTGCTCCCTCCTCCTTCCCTTTCCTTTTTTCCTCCCACGACCTGCTTTGGAGGAGGAGGAGGGGGTTTGCCATGCAGCCCCCCACTGCCAGCCCCTGCCCCGCCGGCTGCGGTGGCCCTGGGACCCGGCCAAAGGGGCAAGGAGGGATGGCGGGGGGTTCACTTCATATCTCTGGGACACGATCGCTTGCCATCTCCTGCATGCAAATAGCCCGGTGCTTTTGCTGAGTTATCTGCACCTGGGGATCTCACTGCCTGCCTAATTAATGTCTGCGTGGTGCCTTCTCGTTAGACCTCCCTTTACCCCAGGAATGGCATCGCCTCCTGCTGCCTGCCCCTGCCGAAACAGCCCACGTGCTCCAGCTGGAAGCCACCCTCCTGGAGCCTCCTCTGGGAGACGGACGGACGGACAGATGGATGGACGGATGGATGGATGACCTCTCACGCTCATGTCCGGAGGTGATACCCTGTGCTGATGCGTTTAGCAAAGCAGCCCCCAGCTCCTTGGCCCTCGTGGGTTGGGGACCCACAGGGGAGCTCCTCTCCTCCACCACCGCGTCCCCAAGGGGCTGAGCCCACGTCCTTGCTGCAAAGGGAGAAGATGCCCGCCTGAGGTGGACATGCCCCAGGTTCCAGCTTCCCGAACGCCTGATTGCATTCAGCATGCAGCAACCCGGAGAGGTCGAGCAATGCGAGGGGGCCAACAGCCCCGTGCAGCTCCCGCTGTGACACCGGCCGCACCGCCTGACATGGGATGTGCCACGAGGGCCGGCGCACGGGCAGGGACCGGCGCCGAGCAGCCGGGAGGACCGAGGCGCTGCCGACGGCTTCGGTCCAGGTTGCCAGAGGTGGATTTGAAAGGCATCGCCGGCTTGGCAATGCTCTGCCTGCACCTTTTACCGATCAAGCCGTGCCGCTCCATTTAGTTAATCTTTCTCAGTGGCACAGCCTTCTGCCTGCACAAAAATAAATAAATAAACTAAAACAGAGGTTTCTTCTTTTTTTTCTTTTTTTTTTTTTTCTTTTATTAATGGGAAACTCCAAAGCTCAGAAAGTTGGAACCGCGTCCTGGCGTTAAGTGACAGCAGGGGATTACTCCTTGCGTCGGGCACAGACCCAAAGCACTTAAAAGCAAGGGCAGGAATGTCTAATGCGGGCCTGCCATCACCTTCCCCAGCAAAGAGAAACGCACCGCCTGTGACACAGATCAAAACCCCTGCATATTTCATCTCAACACAATGCCCTTATCTTTGACCCAAAATAAAAATTATTCCTTGCTCAGCAACCTCAAAATACAAAATTATCTCCGCGTGCATTAATGCCACGTATCAATCAACTTCAAATGCAAATCCACCGAGCGCTTATCCCTAATTTTACCATAAAAGGATGGTTACACGCCAAGCACCTCGCTCGACATTATTCTAGGGAACGGCAGCTACGATCAGCAAATCTTCTCCTGGCCATTGACAAATACTTGGATCCTCAGCTTCTCCTAATGGAAACAATCTGGCCGGTTCTTGAGAAAGGGCAAAGCGTGGGGGCCAGGAAGGAGAGCAGCACGTTCTCTTCTCTCCCCCCTTTTGCAGCCTCCCTCCCCCCCAAAAAAACCCTCTTCAGATCTGGAAGCCGGCGCGGGGACGGGCGCCGGGGGAAGGAGAGCGGAGCTGGCTGGGAGCTCGGGTGGGAGCGGCGAGACAAACCCCTCTTCGCTCTCCATGCGAGGGCAAGCGGGGAGGACGAGCGTTATCGGCCGCTTCGGGGAGAGCCTGCAGCCCTTCCCTGCTGACAGCAGCGCTGCTCAAAGGGAAGCCCGTTTGCGAGGACGTGCGAAGGGTAATTAGGGATTTGCAAGGCTAGGCATATTCTGCAAGTCTTTTTCTTCCTTTTTAAAGAAATGGGGGAGCGTCGGTGGTAAAAGGCACTGTACAAGCGAAAGGAAAACACCAGGGAGCGCTTAAAGAAATGGCAAAGCACAGATCAAAACCAGACCATATTAAATGTCTTTCCAGATGACTTCGAGGCTGCTGCAGGGCGCTGGCGGGAGCGCGAACAGACAGACAGCAGGGCCATGACAGATATCAGTAAGAGCTCTGGAAAGGCTAAAAGTCCTTGGGCACGTGCCACGCTCCGGCCGTGAGGAGCAGGAGAGGCCCCTCGAGCGAGCTGTCCCACCGGGGCCGTCTCACCGCCGGCACGAGCGGCTCAGCCACCAGACACGGGGTTTGACGAATTCCCGGCCTGATCCGCTTTGGCAGCTCCTGGGTCCCGCTCACAGCCTGGGATCAGCCCCCGGCAGCGCTGGGAGGGCGGCACACAACGGGTCCGTCCAAATTTCCGCCCCGCACGCTCAAGAAACAATGACCCGTGTGTCCCTTGGAGGCTCCTCCTGCCGCACGCGGCCGCGGCCGCCCTCCAAACACTCTCCCTCTTGTTCGCTTGGGCCGGGGAAGCGGCGGCGGAGCAGCAGGTATTTCCTGCCATCGGCCGCCATCCCCGCCTGGCCGCCCCTGCGAGGGACGCGCTGCTCCAGCCCGCGTCCCCGGGACCCCCGAGGGACCTGACACCCCTCCGGGGACAAAGCAGGCACCCGCAGAGGTTGCTGTCCCTTGGCAGGCGGGTGGCCCTGCTCCAAAGGGACACCAGCAGCTCGACGCAACCCCCCCCCCGCTGCGCACATCCTGCTGGAAATGATTTCCCTTCTGCGGTTCCAAGTCCCAGCTAAAAACGAGGCTAAAAAAACGTGCAAAACGCTGTTTTCGCTTCGTTTCCTTTGTGCATTTCACAGCGTGTTCTGCAAACAGGGCACTTCCTCATAGTTTCGCTTTGGCTCTCACGTTTGGGAATAAGAGAGAGGCTTTTATTTTAATAGGAAAACAGGATTATAAATTAGCAGCTGCGCCACGAGAGCCCAGAATCTTCCCGTTAAAAATACCTGCACGCGTTGCCGTGGCCAAGCCGGGTGTCAGGACTGGGGACACAAGCAAGAAGGGGTCCTGGGTGTCACCCCTCTCGGTGCAGAGGGGGTGCCAGCGGCCGGTGGCACATCTGAGATGCCAGCGGTTAACCAGCTGCAACCGCTGAACAGAAAGGGCTTATACCAGGTACCTGATGGAGAGGAAAATCCCAAGCAAGCATCGGGCAGCAGTGCTGGCTGCAGCCAATTTTCCTCGCTTAATATGTTTCCTGCACTCGTCCCCCTCCCTGACCTCAGCTCCTCCTTGGAGCACGTTCAGCCCCAGACGCACCGCTGAGCAACAGCCAAGGCCAGCGGGACTGCTGCCATTTTGTGCCTCCCCTCCCCTCGGCTGGGAGGCCACGGCTCCTGCTGCAGCTGCTGCAGACCCCGGCCTTCCCCCGGGGCTCCCCAGGCTGCCTGGGACAGGGCAAGCGGGCAGCACCCTTGGGGGGTGAGCACCCCGTGCCGTGACGGTGCTCAGTGCATCCGTTGGGGCTGCCGCGGGATGCTCGGAGAGCGGGGTGTCGGACATGTCACCTCTATGCTTTGCAAAGGATGCGGATCCCGATCCAGACGAGGATCTGAATCCAGCTCCAAATGCAAATCCAGACGTGGATCCAAATCTGGATCCAAATCCAGAGCCAAATCCAGACCCCGATCCAAGCACAGCCCCACCAGTGGTCCGACCCTGATCCAAATGTGGATCCCGACCCAGACCCAGACTCGGATCCAAATCCAGACCCAAGCCCTGAGCCGGGATCTGGCGCGTGGTCCCCGGTGCACGGCGCCCAGCGCACGGTGCCCGCGACCTCACCCTGCCGTGCAGCACCCGGTGCCCAGCACCAGCGCCCGGTGGGTGCTGCCCGGCGGGGTGCCCTGCACCCAGTACCGGTGCCCACCGTGCAGCGCCCGGTACCCGGTGCCCAGCGTGTGCTGCCCGATAGCCGCCGTACGGTGCCCGCGGCTGGCGCCCGGTGCCCAGCAACCGCTGCCGCGTCCCGGTGCCCCGTGTGCCCGGCGGGGGCTGGCGTGGGGTCCCCGGTGCGGGGTGCCCGGTGGGCGATGCGCAGCCTTCCCCGTTCCCCGCTGCGATCGATGCCCGGTGCCCGCCGGCGG
>VYZW01003535.1:0-13799 GCA_013401315.1 Balaeniceps rex | reverse complement strand
TCCCATCATGCTTCTAGACCTGTAATTGCTATCAAATAAACTTAGAGGGTGTGGCCCTCCAACTTTATATTTTGCATTTTGGCATATGTTTTACATTTTAAGAAATTAGTAGGCTAAGGATAAAAATGAATGGGGAAGGAAGGATGCAGTTGATAGGACACAATTGTCTTACATAAGTGCACCAGTTTATAGAATAGATCCCAAAACACAGTATTGCATTCAGATTAAGATCAATATTTGGAGCACAGAACTCCTCTTACAAGAGAGAGCCAAAGACATTCTGCAGCTTGCCTGTGTTCACATTCACAAAGGATTTTCTAACACCTAAGCTGTGGTTCAGAGTCTCTATTTACCCGTGAATTGAACTTGCAATACAGAGGATTCAGAAATAGTTTGCAAAGCTTGGCCATTTCTATATAAGGTCAAAAATGCTGTTTACACCAGTATGGAACTCCCAGAAGCTTGCTATGTAATAAGTATAGAAATTTTCAAACTAGCATTTGTATGTTAGGGGTATGCCTGCATGGTGCAATACACTGCCATGTAAAAAACTCTGAGCCAGATAAGGTTCTAGGAGAAATAAAGGACTATTATGGTGTAGCTCTGCAAGGTCTAATTAACCTAGGCTATACTATACTGATATCTGAACTAGTGTATTTGTATCTTGCCTGTCGTCTAGAAACAATATGAGGAATACGGACTAGAATTGTAACAAAAATGTATTTTAACACAACATAAGATGANGTTTTGTTGGGTTGTTTTGTCTTGTGTCTTTTTTATAAGGAACAGGTTATAAAGGTATGCGAGAAAAGGTTATTGCTCTGCTCTGAGGGTTTTAGAAATTCTATTCTGATGTGCTGTATCTGGGAGAAACTTTAATTACCTCTGTTCTTGAAGGTCGTATGTATTGTCTTATTCAGACTTCCCTTGAAACCATAACACTCACTGCCCCAGGTAGTTTATACTTCAAAATAAGGGATACTTTCGTTTTTACTGCTGCAGAGGAGCACAATGTGAATTTTTAATGGGACCTACTCACTGTCTCCCTTTTCTTACTTGGGCATAGCACCGTTTCAGGGAAAGAAGAGAAGGTGATGGGAGTAAAAACAAATTCAGAAGGAAAATAGAGTAGCCATCAATCAAGTAATATCTGCAGCTATCTCCTAAGGGTAAAACTGGTGTGGTTCTGTTATATGTCATTTCAGCAAGGGCTGGCATAAAAAGGGGCTAAAAAGAGCCTAGAAGACATGAGAGAGAGAGAGGGAGAGCGGGTGGGGGAGAGAGATTTAATCAGACTGACTGACAAAGTTAATATATATTCTCTATGAAAGAGGAGTCTCCAGGGTCATGGTTTCAGTGTTGAACAAGAACTCCAGAAAGTTTAGAGAGCTGGATTGAGTCAGAATTGATTTTCTCTGTTTACTACATTCCCCAGGTGAAAAGTTAATGAACCAAGGCTAAAGCATAAAAAAGGGATAGGTTACTTGGAGGTCTGTGATAGAAATATCATCCAGGTAGATCAGGGATGAACTTTCATGCTCCAGAGCAGGCATCTCACTAACCACAAAAAGGAGGAAGGAAAAATGTACTGACAAAGCAGAGCATGCTCTATGATGATATTCGGTTCCAGACAGAAAATACATGGTAATCTCAACAGCGTAAGCGCATGCAGATACCTCTTTACCTGTAGATAAGCAGGTATTTGACTGCAGCCTTTTGACAGGTCCATGAAGCCTGAGGTAAAGTATTTAGTATCAGAACTATAATTTCTAGGGAGAACTACCAGAAGTCAGAAGCCTAGGCTGTTAATTAGGGCTGAAAGTGAAAGATTCAGGACTCCGAGGCTCACTAGACCTGTGAAATCTACCTCACTAGTATGATATAATGCTTTCCTCCCATCACTGCCTCTTCTCACCCACACCCAATGGAGACACCACATGAAAAAACACGTTTGTTGGGCCCAGCATTTCATATTTATTCTTCTCAATGCCAAGCAGGGAGTAAGGCTTGGACCTGCTTTGCATCCTGTTTATGGACCCTTTCTTATTCCTTTTCCAGAAAAGAAGACAGATCAAAACCAGCTGACTCCTTTTACTGTCCTACCCTTTCATCACAAAAAGTATAGAGCAACATTTTATCTCAGCATTTTTTTGATTCAGGAAGAGTGAAGAAATCAGTACTGTTTGATCAAACCTGAAAGGGGTCATTTTGGATGCTGGAGATAAGCACTGAAAAAGTTGCTGATGAGGGATGGCAAAGATTTTTCCAAGTTTCATTTTTCTTCTACAGAATTGTACTTGGTATTGATGAACACTTTGTTGGAAAATTTTTTCATAAGCAGAGTCAAAACTAGAGAACATGAACCATACAAGTTCTGCCCCAGCTTGTGTTGAATTATACTAGCAGATTAAGTCATTAAAAAGAGACACAGGTTCCATAGCCTGGTGGTTAAGACATTCATGCATGTTATTAAACTCAATATACCTTACCTGCAGAGTATTGAAATTTTAGTGTGGTTTTGACGATGGTCTGTCTGTCTGTCTCACATTTTTCCAAAAAACTTCAGCAGATTCACTTCCACACTTGGGCTAAACTGAAAACTATTTCTTCTCCTCAAAATTTCAACATCATGCTTTGGATTAGAAAGCTGTTTCCCTTTGAATTTTAGCTTCCCTTTGAATTTAGAAAAAAGTGCAGTGCTAACATTTTTGCCTCGAATAATGATAGGAGAGAGAGGGTAATTAAAGTAAATCTTAGGTATTTCTTCCGTTGCCTCTGGTATTTATATTCCTTTGACTTGTCACTGGCTAGCACAGTCCACTTAAAGTGGCTTTAGGATACCCATAAAATTTTCAGGGATTGATTACAGGAAAAATGGTGAAGCTTCTCAGAATAGGCTAGAAGAACAAGAAGAAGCAACAGGGCTCTAATGCTGATATCTATGTCCATACGAAATACATCAGGTCAGCAATGTGAACCTATTAACAGTATTTTCTTAAAACAAGAAGACAGGCAGGCAAGAGACTGAAGTGGGTCAAGCAGAAGCTCTGCATTGAAGATGGACAGAGGAGTTAAGAGATAGTGGTGTCTTCCTTTATTCTAATAAATTTCTTTTTTCATTTGCGAAAAAATAAACTCTTTACTTCTTTATAATCTCATAGGGTATATTCAGGGAACAGTCAAACACTTGAAAGCTGGTGGGTGAAGCACAAATGCTGTTTGGCTCCTTTGGATTTAGTCAACAGGAGGGTAGGAATTTTGAGCACCATAGTTTGGCAATTAGAAGCCCAGTGTAGGAATCCAGAAGTACATTGGTAGATGTCATCAAATATTAAATCTTCCAATGCTCTGAGCTCTCAGATTACAGAGCAATGACAAAAACAGTCAGCTAGAACCAGCCACATACTTCAGGCTTTCATGGCCTTTGATGGAAAGCAGATAAAAGCTAGACCCACAGAAAACATTCTGCCTTCAAAGATGACCACACAGGTCTCCCATTCATTGATTTTTTTTCATTTAATTTTATTTTATTTTTTCACTTCAGTAAAAGTGATTTCAGCAAAAGACCCACAAAGGCTTACAATGGAAACTTCACCTCCAACAGATACGTCTAACTATGCAAAAGACATGCAACACACAGGATACTCACAGGATACTGGCCTTTTTTAAACTAACCAACCATAATTTTTTAAAATAACTTTTAAGTCTGTATTGTGACAGTTTGCTTTATGATGTCATGCCTGGGCAATTACAGAGCCATAATTGCATAGCTATGACTCATTGCAAACCAATCAGTGCAGTCAGTTTCCTAATGCTATTTTCTACTATAACGTTGTTATTGTAAAGGCAGGAATATTTTAATCATCAAATTGAATGTCTGCCAAGAGCTCATTTTATTGACCATTAAACATGCTTCTGTTTAGAAGAAATGCTACAACACCACTGTTTCCAACAGCGGATTTGTTCTTGCAGTGGTTTTTCATAGGGCAATCTGCAACCAAATGATAGGTCAAAAAAAAATGTTTATCATCTGCGAATGTACAGGACATTCACAAATGAAGGTCCTAATCCAATCTGTATTAAAGTCTTCAGTAAAGCTTACTGTTTTTTAAAAGTAATGTATCAGACCCCATGCAAGGAAACAATAAAATGCATATTTTCATTGACAAACACTAAAATTTCTCAAAGATGACTGTTCTAAAAAGTAAAACTAATATCTGCATCTGAACACCACCGCTGTATGTCTTTTGATGTTTGGCACCTTTTGGCAATTCAAATGTAATTTTCAGTAAGGCTACTGTTTTAGAAAATTAAATAGAAACTGGTAAATCCACAGCTGAATTGTGGGAACATTTTTTAATGACAATATTAAAGTTTCCTCTCACTGTCAAAGGATTCCATTGGAGGCACAGCATGATGTTGCTTTATTCAGAGAATAGTTTTCCACCTGCTGGAAAGAGGTATCTTGTTGGCAGATACTTCAATGATCTGAAAATTTAGATGAAATAAAAATATATAGATAGACATCTGACTTTAGGGGCAGAAAGGTGGGTTGGTTCCCAATTTTTGGAAAACCTGTACAAAACCTTATGCCTGTACCTAAATATTTCTACAACTGCAATTTCTGAGAACACTTGGAGTCCCATTAGGCAAAAAATTACCTTATTTAGAAAAATACATTCTCTTTGGACAGTAAGACCATGAAAAAAAACATGCAATTATGTTACCTTTTATCTTTAAACACACAGCAAGACTAGACTCTATAGGAATAATCTTACTATATTGACCTGCCAGTACCAACTAATGATTTCTTACTGTTTTCTCTTTTTCTTGTTCAGTTTACCAAGAAAAGTGTGCAGACAGTAAAACTAAAATAAAGTCTGTTTCTAAGGCAGTAAAAAATTTGAATACTCCTTTGCAGCTCCATAAACATCAGTAGAATCATTATGATATTTGTCACTAAATAACCAATTTAATCAATGATAAAGAAAGGGGAAACAGTGCAGTCTTGTAATGTACTTAAAAAAAGGATGTGCTTATACAACAAAACAAATCTGATTATGTGAGTCTGTAAATAAGCAGAGGTTTTGTTCTCTACCAGTTAGCAAGCCGAGATATCCTTTTAACTGTCATGAAAAGTAAAATAGGTATTATTAGCAATAAGGAAACACAAGAGATACCAAGAAAAAAGAAAACAGCGTTTACATGCTGGAAAAGAAAGGAAAGAAGAGAGTAAGACATGGCAAAAGAAGAGTGGGTCTGTGGCATAGGTGTACTGACAAATGCATCTACAGTTGGATGATGACAAACTGAGAAAAAGTCCAGAATTTTCCAGTGAGTAAATGAGTCTTTTGGAATGAAAGTATCAAAAGGCAAACCAACTTGGCCAGTTTATGTTGCAGGTCAGGTGCTACCTGGTAAAAGAGTCAGTATTTATGGACAAACAATTAGTTGAAGCTGAAGTCAGATGATGCTTAAAGAGTTTTTTTGTTTGGGCACCTCCATGGAACAGTCCCTGGTGCTTTAGACCATTTCTCTTTCTTATTTCCCCTATCCAGGAAGGCATAAAGGGAATAATGCTTTTGAGCCCAGTGGGTAAGCCAGTACTGTCTTCTAAGGTGGTCCTCAAAGCCAAAATCAATGCCTGTTTAGAAATGAACCCAGAAAGATTCAGCTCTCTTATCTGAGCATACCCAGTGCCTTAGTATCTCAGCGCTTTGTATCAGCGCTAGTATCCCAGTGCTTTGGACAACCATCAGTAGACTGTCTGAATGCAGATGAAGAGCTTGGTCTTTGCTATTAGTCATAAGCCACACTAGGTTACCCAGAGCATTTAAAGAATCCATTTATGCCAGTTCAGTTGGATTTTGATATATGACATCCAATTTCCTGTAATTTCACCCATGTGAATTTGGGAAAACACACTTCCAGTTAAAGATACTGTGTCACATCAGAGGCTGTACCACAGGTATCCAGGGTGCATCACTGAGTTAGGACTAATAAAACTTTCTCTCTGTCCCTTTTGCAATGCTGATGTGATCATGTTCTCTCCTAGCTTTGTAAGCCCAGACAGCTGTCAGTTGCACACAAAGAAAACTGCAGATATTCACTGAAACATCCAAAGGAAAATTTTCTCAAATGCAGAAAGAATATTGTCACACTAGTGAGTGGAGCAGAAGCTGAGTGAGCAGCATGGACAATAATTACACACCTCTACTTCTTGCAGCATTTGTCAATGCTAACCTTTCATGAAAGACACCAATAAAGGAACCAGGTATTGCCAATATTCCTCAGAAGAAAGTTTCTCTATTAGCATACAAACAACCTGACAAATAAAATACGGCTGTGAGACAAGAGTTTGTGAGAGACTTGTCTTAAAGAAGGAACCAAACCTTGGTCTGCTGAAAGAATTGAATAAGGATGCTTAGTGCTTTGCTAGGTGCTATTGTAGTTGTGAGAGTTTGTCTGAAGGTTGTATTATAAGTGATAATTGAGCAGAAGGAAAAAGAATGACAGCCTAGTGATGGATGGTCAACTACTGAGGCAAAATTAAATGGATGAGGGAAAAGAAGTCGGAGACGTCAGCATCCAAGCAACCCTAGCCACAGAAACCAGAGAGCAACAGTTTTTAGCATAAATGTTACCTTTTTCTTCCCCCTTTAAGAGATAGTCCTCAGAAAAGAAAACAGCCATGACTACTGTCAGGAGCCTGAGTGCACTCATGGGCACCCTTGCCCTGACCAGCCCCACCAGGACTCCCAGCCAGGCCCTCTCAGGCCATGACCTGGGGGCTCCATTCAGGTACAGATCAGAGCACCCACACCTGCCCTGAGATGTGGTCCCTGCCATTCCTGACTGGCTCCTTGGGCTTCCAGCCTGATCTTGGACCAGGCTTGTCACCTATAATTTGCTTGATGATCACAGGATTGTAGATGGACCCTGTCCCTGCCTGCACCTGGGTCCTGTAGGCAAGGGCCCTGCCTATGTTGGGGGTCACCCCCAGCTCCCAGCTCAGGCCTCCTCATGGGGCTGTCCCACTTTCCCTGCTTCTGGTAACTGCTGAGGCAGGAGAGGATGCAAGGAGAGTGAGTCCCATCTTTTTCCCCTCTCACCGAAAAATCCCTTGCTGCAGCAGCCGTGTGTGTGTGTGTGTACACTAGAGCAGGTACATGGTGGAACACATTTGTGTATAAAGAACTGTCTGGTAGAGCTTGTGGCAGAGAATAGCCAGAGGAAACAAGAACTACTTCTGGAAACAAAGATGGAGTACGTGTGGGACCTTAGGACATCATGAATGCAGCACAGAAAACTTCAGATCTTGAAGGCAGTGCCTGACACAAAGGAAGGAAGAAACCTGTTAGTAGGTGCTTTTAAAAGAAGGAAAAAGCAATGGGACACAGGGGAAACTGCTTTAAAATCAGAACAAATCTGATTTTATAAATGAGCACTTTCAAGAAAACAAACAAAAAGCCCCCACAATTAATGGTGCCAGAAGGAAGACTACAGAGTAACACTGCAGACTGACTCCAAAAGCAAGAAAAAGCTGGGCCATGTGGCGGAAGACTGCGTGTTTAACACTAACAGGTCCATCAACAGAGCAAATCCAGGAAGGAAAGTTGTGAAAATTATGTGCATACATGCAAACAGGGGTCTGAAAAAGATGCAGAAATACACTAGTCAAACATCAAAATGTGTAAAGTTTGTCACCCTGTTCCCATCAGGACTAATTAAAGCTGGCAATATCAAACAAGGCGAAATGCTTTCTACAATATTCAAGTCCCTTGGAAAGACAGTTTCCAACAACTGTTGTCCTCCCAGAGTGGTTGGTTACCTTTTCAATTAATGTCATCCAACCGTCACATGACATCCTTAAGTAAATGAGGTGTGGTTGTCTTTATTTACTTCACCTAGATCTCTTATGAATATTTTTATTTTACTTTAAGGTCTTGTACAAACTTAAAATTATGTACTCTATTTTGGACGTTCAGACAAATATTTTGGGAAGTTGTTATCCTCACTTTGAATTCATGGATATCTAATGATAAATGGGTAACATGGAGGGACTTGTCAACAAAGTGTACAATGAATCAAAATACAAGTCTACAAAAATGCCACCCCAGCGTGGTACCACAGAGCACCCACAGTGCAGCAGGTTTCCTATCACAGAAATTGCAGAATTGGTCTAGTTTCAAAAGCTTGCACTGGAAGGATAGAGGAAAAGATTCTGTTAATTACCAGTAACAAACAGAAAAAGCTCTATATCATCTGGAAATTAACCTGAAATTTTGAAGGAGTTTGTGACAACTTTACCAGAAAATAAATAGGGCTCTCATATTCCTCATTGAAATTTTTCTAATCTCTAGCTATAAAATCCTAAAACGGAACAAAAGTTTGCATCGTAATATAGGAGATCCACAATTACTAAGTTGTTAATTTAGTGTTCCTAATTACAGGCAACCACTTCAAGACACAGTCTTACGATTTTTAATAAAAACCTACAGGCTGTTTAAAAAAATACTGCAGACCTTCATCTGGTCACAGTTGCATAGTTACTTAAACACAAATGGGTACCTAAAGCTGCATGCAAGCTGGAAGAGTCAGTATCCAGACATTCAATTTTCACATGAAAAGACTGTTTAACATGTATTTTAAGACAGGACAGATTCAAACCATAAATGCAGGCTTTTTGAATGCCTGCAAAGCAATGTTTAGAAAGCTAGTGAGTCCTGATCTTTCACATCCACAAAGTGAAGCTGGACTTTCTCTTTGCTAGTAATGTCAGCTGTTGCCATCTGATTCCTCCTCTGTAGCTTCCCCATAGATTCTGTGGCAAGATTTGGGAGAAGTTTTTCTTCTGTGTTATCCCACTATAAAGTCTCAGACTTCACCAATCACCCAAAGGCTGTTTTCTCCCTAAGCTGCTATTATCATAGAATCGTAGAATCATAGAATAGTTTGGGTTGGAAGCAACTTTAAAGATCATCTCATTCCAACTCCCCTGCCATGGGCAGGGGCACCTTCCACTAGACCAGGTTGCTCAAAGTCCCATCCAGCCTGGCCTTGAACACTTCAAGGGATGGGGCATCCACAACTTCTTTGGGCAACCTGTTCCAGTGCCTCACCACCCTCATAGTGAAGAATTTCTTTCTGATATCTAATCTATATCTACCCTCTTTCAGTTTAAAGCCATTACCCCTCGTCCTATCACTACATGCCCTTGTACAAAGTCCCTCTCCAGCTTTCTTGTAGGCCCCCTTCAGGTACTGGAAGGCTGCTGTAAGGTATCCCCAGAGCCACCTCTTCTCCAGGCTGAACAACCCCAACTCTCAGCCTGTCTTCACAGGAGAGGTGCTCCAGCCCTTATCGTCTTCGTGGCCCTCCTCTGGACTCGCTCCAACAGGTTCATGTCCTTCTCATGTTGGGGGCCCCAGAGCTGAAAGCAGTAATCCAGGTGGGGTCTGCAGCCAGGACAGTCTGTTGGGTTTTTTTTCAGCAGGGTAAGCGGTATCTCTGACTGCCTGAAAATGACCATTAAAAATGGGCCTTACGTCTGTGCCTGCTGTTTGTGCCTGGTAATCAGAAGTCATTAGTAACGGCTCTGTTATGAAGTTGGAGAAAGAACCAACACTTTCCTATTTGATGTCTCAAAGGTCTGTACTGATCTTTGCTCATATCAGTTAAAATACATTTTAGTTACAACTAAAACACTGCTTAATATGTACATTTGACACAAAACACACCCAAACAGCTAAAATGGTAAATGGCATTTATTAACAATACTATCTAAGCTGGTCTTTGGGAAAACTTTTAGAAGCCTTCCAGCAGTCTTCAGGACTTATACATATCCATCATAACAACAACTTTCTTCTAGCCTCCTTTCTACTTATACCCTGTCTATGTTCTAGCATGACACATGATTTCACAGAAATGGGAAAACAGGGGGAAAGGAATGCTCAACCAAAGGGCCAATAAGGCAGTCAAGATTTGCTAGGGAAGGTATTAACAGAGACTTCTTTTCCTATACTGTCTCTGTATTCCTACTGAACTTCAGCTCCTGCCCCCTTGCTCAAAAGTCCTTTGTAGATCATTGTCAGTTTTCAGGGCAGATCTCAAACTAACTGTAATGTTTTTAATGATGTTCACTATTTGTCTAGTGAATCTCTGTTCAGTACAGACTTAAGTCAGGGAGATTACTTTTGCCTTCTCCCTCTTTCCCAGTACTCTGCTTTTCCAAGCAACCAACCTCAGTCCATTTTTTCTAAACCTTTTCGGGCAGCTGAGGAGCTTGAACCTTCTTTTTGTCATCCTGGGGTTGTGGCTAATGACTTCTGGATTAGACAAATCAGAAGGGGAAAATATGGAAAACTCTGTGTGATAACTAAGGTCTGAAGCCTGAAGTCTAAAAAACAATTCACCAAAGACAATTGTCCAGTCCTGTTATATAAATAAACCTCTGTCATCCTGAGCGTCTTTTAAAGTTTTGGGTAACCACACATTTCTCCATTGCATAGATGAAGATACAAAGTTTGGTTTAATGATTTCTTCTCCACTTACTCAGAAGGGAGAAAAACTAGGGAAAAAAATCAAAGTTCCCTTGCATTTCAATTACCTCAACCCATTAGGGAAAACTCAGACAATTTACCTTTTAAACCATTAGTATATACAACAGAGTTTTTGACACAGATTTTTATTATTTTCGTGTTGCTTGTAGAGTAGTAATATATTTACAGATCTCCTTTTCATCACCACTTTCTTTTAAAAAAGCTCAATAAACAGGCACATCATCTTCAAAGCACCAACAAAAATGAGTGTAGTAACTCACATCATATTAAGAACGTCTTAAAAAACAGAGCATGTATACATATGAATTAGGAAAAATCAAGATGAAACATGGCAGGAGAAAGGAAATATTACCCTGAGAGTAGAGGCCCCTATTATGTTCTATGCGCAGTAGATCAATGCATTTTTGATGCAAACACAATGCTTAGTTACAAAGGCATAAGTCCTGCAATTGACTTTGCATAGACAGATTCAGCTGCCCTCTTGAAGCCTCATTGACTTCAATTGACTCCCACATGGAGTCAGTTGCAGAATCAGAGACTCTGGTAATGACCACGCGATAAGGGCCTGAGTCCTTGTCCATTAAACTCAGTGTGAGATTTTTCAGTTGACTTAGTGGATTTAAAAACTGAGTCTAAATGCAGATAGATAAGAAAGCATAAGTAGTTTGAATGCATTTCTGAATTAAAAGACTTTCTTTCAGCCATTGCATATAAATGTTAAACTCAGCAGCATACATCCTTTAAAAATTCATTCATCTCTGTTATGGGAAAGTAAATAAAAAGGAATGCAAGGAAAGCTTACATCCTAACTGCTTGAATTAACCTAAAAAAGGGGTAAGGTTTTATTTTTTCCTGAATTTTCACAGCATTAAAGCTCTTCTCTTCTACTACTGTGGTTATGTGCAGTGCCTTTCACTTTAAAAAGGTCCACTCATTTTCATTGATAGTTTTGTACATTTACAGTATAACTCAATGTTAATTAAAGTCAGTCAATGCAACTGAAACAATTATAGGATCTCTTTTGGATTTAAATGTTCCACCACTGAACAGTTACAATTAAATGCAATTAAATTTTCTGTTTACATAGGCTACATTTCTTGACACTATCATTTTTATGGCTTTACAGTGGGAGGGAAAAATCCACCATAGTCCCCAATTTCCTTGCATGTTTTCATCCTATGTCACTTTCACAGTAAGAAGCACTAATGACAATGCTTTCTTTAATAAGAGCCAAGAGTCTTTCTCTGCATTTCTTATCTTGCAGGCATTGAGATCTGCTCTCAGTGAACCTGGGTCTCATCAGAAGAATTACCCATTTCAAAAGCTTATTAACACTAATTCTTTCCTTTAAGTAAGCAAAACAGATTTTTTAAAAGCTAAGAACAATAACAGAAAGATAAAAAACATATGGCAAATATTTATATTCCCTGTGTTATTCCAAATTAATTTTTCATTTTTGTGTTTGTAAATTGCCTAATTTTTAAGATACTTGAGGCAAGATCATTACCTTTACCTACACTTTCTCCATGCAATAAATATAAAACATACATTTATAAATAAAAGATAATACAGTAAATGTGGAATATTCATACAGACTATTTTTAGATTACTGCATTCCAGAAGTCTTACTGCCTCTTTTACCACTCACACTGCTGTAAAACAGAAGTAATGACATCTGTCTTCAGTAGATAGACCATAATATAAAATTAATGCATCTATATACTAGCAGGCACCTTTATAATAATATTTGAAGGCATCGTCTATAATATTCAGTTGCTGGAGACTAAGTACTGTCATTCGTATAAGCAATGTAACTGGCCCTGTCTGATAGAGAAATTGCCCATAACTTCCAATGTCACAACCTTGTTTCTCTCAATTTTGCTAATCTACTTGTAGTTAAATTTCTCATGCTATACATCTGCCCAGGCTAACTATTTTGGGAGATGCTCCAGAACCAGGTGAGCGATTTTGTTTGAATATTAAAATGGGTGTTGAGAATCCTGGTAACTGTTCTTTTTCCAGCTTTAGATGACCTGATGACCTGGAGAATTGTCAAAAATGTGATTTTGTTTAAATATCTTTTAAGAGCTTTTTGCCATGCCCTAGAAAATCCATGCAGATCTGCTAAATTCTTATGTTCTTGGTAAATTNTATTTTTCATTAAATCCTGGTAACTGTTCTTTTTCCAGCTTTAGATGACCTGATGACCTGGAGAATTGTCAAAAATGTGATTTTGTTTAAATATCTTTTAAGAGCTTTTTGCCATGCCCTAGAAAATCCATGCAGATCTGCTAAATTCTTATGTTCTTGGTAAATTGTGGTTTTATACATGCTTAGTGGAGGCGTTTTCAATCTTAAGAGCTATATACCTCTGAGGAACTTATTCTCCCTTAACTTTATCAAGACCCTAATAGTGTTGAGATTGTATATGCCTACCACTCTCAGAGCAACTAGCCAGGCCTCCTGAAGCAAGGAGCTGCTGGCATTCAACCAGATGTTGTCTGCAATAGCTGCTCTCAGCTGCGCAGGGCTGGTGAGAGGCCAGCAGCCAGGAGAGAGCTGGGAGCCTTTTTTCCTCCAAGCTAGAAGTATTTCTCCTAGTAGGACCTAAACCAGAAAAAATAGGAGGAATCATAGAGCAGGAAAAGCAAATTGGTCCAAAAGGTTTTGCAGAACCAAAGCTGGCACACAGCAACAGGGGGTCTGGTTGGCACAGGACACTCTGCTTGCACAAGGATTCAGACCCCAGAGGGAAGCTTAGCCAGGCTAGGTGAGAATGAGGGAAGGAGGAGACCAAAACAAGAACCCATGTGCATCCCCAGGGAAGATCTATCCCATGCAATGACATAACAACTCTTCCAGAAAAAAAGTTGTGAGCTTTTTATTAATGTGGATGTCAAGCACCTAATCTGGGTTAAGCTTGAGTCTTTCCCTCATTTCACCAAACAGACTATTTTCATGAAATTTATAAGAATGTAACACCTCTGAGATCCTTTCTTGTTGAAGCTCGGTAAGATGAGTCCAGCTATTATGAACGGGGCAACAATGCTATGAGCAAATAAGCCTCATCTCCTTGCAAATTGCATGGGGGTTACTAAAGCCATCCAGGCAGAGGAGGACCAAATTAATGGTGCATAGGCCCTCTGGATTCCAGTAGTTCCTAAAATTTAAATGCTTGACTTTGCAACTTGAGTAATGCTTAATGCAGCAGTTCTTTATGCTGCATTTGTGATGTAC